>OZ023217.1:11400215-11444334 GCA_963995525.1 Escarpia spicata
CTCCTCTCTCTCTCTCATCTCTCTCTCTCTCTCTCTCTCTCACCTCCTCACCTTCTCCTCCTCTCTCCTCTCTTCTCTTCTGCTCTCTCTCTCTCTCCTCTTCTCTCTCTCTCTCTCCCTCTCTCCTCTCTTTCTCTCTCGCTCGTTCTCTCTTTCTCTCTCTCTCCCTCTCTCTCTCTCTCTCTCTCTCTCTCTCTCTCTCTCTCTCTCTCTCTCTCTCTCTCTCTCTCTCTCTCTCTCTCTCTCTCTCTCTCTCTCTCCCTCTCTCTCTCTTTCTCAATTGTTTTGATTCCACTTATAGTTTCTCCTGTTTCTCTGTCAGTTCCAGTCCCAACCCAATATACACAATCATGTTGCCATCACAGTTTTAAACTTCCGTAAATACCTTACACCACCATATCATATAACGAACAAATGTCACCTCGACCCAATTTATGCAATCGTAATTCTAATTCTCCTGCGCATCCTCCCAATATCAATGAGCTGCTGATTGAGACCCTATATATACAATCGAATCCGTACACCAGTGGCTTACATTGATTCCCTGAAAGCGTTTGATCCTTTCAATCACAAAACTCCATGTCCGCTGCTAAGCTTATTCCTGATCGAATGTCTTGGCGTTAAAGCTGGTCAGATTCTTGGCCTTTCGTTTTGTGATTGTCTTGAAACCATCTACAGCTTGCACCAGAACATGTTCGTGATAGGCAATATGATATTGGCGAGATGATTACTCATATTTCACCGGTAGCCCAGGTACCTTAGTGTTGTAAGCAGCAAATCTGCATACATATAAATTACATATAAATTATGTCACAGGTAAATTTGCTGTTATGTGGTATTCTGGCGTACATTTCAAGGAACCTCGTGCTGGTAAAATCCACCTTTGACGGGGTATGATGATATATCAACGCTGGGAGGGAGGGAGGGAGGGAGGGAGGGAGGGAGGGAGGGAGGGATATGTGTGTTTGTGTGTGTGTGTGTGCGTGTGTGCGTGCGTACGTGTTTGTGTGTGTATGCGTGTGCGTGTGTGTGTGTGTGCGTGCGAGTTTGTATGCGTGCGTGCGTGCATGCCTACGTGTGTGTGTGCGTGTGTGCGTATGTGCGTGTGTGCGTGCGTGTTTGAATGTGTGTATATATGTGTGTGTGTGTGTGTGTGTGTGTGTGTGTGTGTGTGTGTGTGTGTGTGTGTGTGTGTGTGTGTGTGTGTGTGTGTGTGTGTGTGTGTGTGTGTGTGTGTGTGTGTGTGTGTGTGTGTGTGTGTGTGTGCTTCCGTGCATGCGTATATATGTTTGTGTGTGTTTGTGTGTGTTTGTGTGTGCGTGCGTACGTGCGTGTTTTTAATGTGTTTGTGTGTGTGTGTGTGTGTGTGTGTGAGTGGGTGGGTGCGTGTGTGTGTGTACGTGTGTGCGTGTGTGCGTGCGTGCCTGCGTATATGTGAGTGTACTTGTGCGTGCGTGTGTGCGTGCGTGCGTGCGTGCGTATATATGTGTGTGTGTCACTGTTTGTTTGGTTGTTTGTTTGTTTGTTTGTTTGTTTGTTTGTTTGTTTGTTTGTTTGCGTATGTGCGTGTCTGTGAGAATGCGTGCGTGGTGTAATTATATTTGTTGGTTTGTATATTTGTGTGCGTGCACGCGTTCACGCACGTTTGTTAGCACGTCCACGTCCATGTGCACTAAACCCAGTACACAGTACTATTTCTTTCCCGATCCCTACATCATATCAGATCTACGTGTAAGACGAGACCTATTCCCCTTCATTTATGCGGGCTACAAATCAAACTGCACTGAATTCCCCGCGCGCTGGGCCATTACGAACATATCACACTGCATATATATCAATTATTTTCTGAAATGCGACATATCTGATTCCCTACACTGTTGGCCGCGCGGAGATTTTCTTAGCAATGCAAGTGTACATTAAAATGTCATCAGGGTCGTGATGATGGCCATAATACCCAGACCTTAGTCCTTCTGTATTTCCCAAGATGACCACTGAGGTATCATTTGACCGACATCGAGCTCAGTCCGATTAATTCCCGCTATCGCTAAACCACGGCTGCGCATTATCAGGTGCAGAATATTGATTCACGCCTTAACACGTGAAATGAAAACCTCGTCAGTAGGCCATCGTTATACAAATCGTCCGTCCGCGCGTGCGATCGTCGTTCCTACATCTGTTTGCGGGAACACCATCCGTTTTATGATTTAATTATTCACTAGCGTCTATTTGAAGAAGTTGCGTCCCAAACGGGCCATCCGTAAGTCCGAAAGCGAGTCACGTGTCTTCTCTTAGAGAAGAGTCATTGTTCTAAATGCGGCAATGAAACAATGTTTAGCCGTTGATAGCATCTGTCAAGAATATTGTTTTTTGTTTCTCGAATATGCCAACTGCGTCGCACACGTTTTGTTACAGTGTTGTTGCCGCGCTACGGGTGTGTCACATGACCTGTGTCATACGACACTGCATTTGTTATTAATCTGACTGCGAATATTACTTAGAACATTTGTACACTACATATGTTGACACCAATGAACTGGATTCATGATGGGCTAAAACAGTTAAGGCAGCAGCTTTCATCGCCACGTGACGGACTTGACTCTGTGCGTGACACGAAACACGTGCACCTGACGTCCACGCTGTAGGGCTCGGCGTGTTGTCAGAGTGGACACTATCGGACAATCGTTACATATCGAGAGTTTTCCATGCTACACGAAACCTGTGCGTGACAGTCGTGTCTGTCTTTATGTCACGGTCACGTACATACACAGCACGGTTCTTGTGAGAGCACAGGACACCGACGCTCGTTCTAACCCTGATACCTATACGTGTTACACTATCGCGGAGTCTGTTTCAAGTATTCAGGGTAGTCAGCCACACTGCAATTACTGCTCAAAAGGTGCACTGTTTATTGTTTGAAGAGTGAGTGAATTCGAAAAATGAGGAAACTTGGCGAAATTAATTTTGCTCCCAATATCAGTGAGTGAAATAGGTGTCCGTTGACGAACCCGAAGATATGGAACCTCGTTAAATAATTATTGTGTGGTATTCCGATCGTATTTGATTTTAGTAGCTGTGTGCGTGTGCACGTGCATGCGTGCGTGTATATCCGAAACGGTTAACACTTTCACTGCTCGCACATATAACACTCCTGGTGTTTTATTAATAATAGTGTACGTCGTCATCGCATTCGACAATACAATGACTTGATCATTTTCATAGTCGTTAACATGTCATCACCATTACTGAACACCAGTTACCTATTACGTAACTTGTGCCTGATTTACAATCACCGATTCAAATTTACTAGTTGGAAATATGCGCATTTGATATAGCATAACGCTGTTGCTGGGTCACAATAATCGAATTTCGATTTTCGTGTTCTTGACGTTTACATAACTGTGAGCATCTTCAGCCATGTTACCAACTGTATGCAAGAACTAAAAATCCAATTTCACCACGAATGCATTCAAACCAACATAACATGTTTCTTTGGTTATCCAACTGACATGTACATCCAGCAGCTGCACTGTGCAGACCAAAACGGATATTTGTTTGGAGTCTCTGTATATGTATTTATCTTAGCGATACGTTGAACGATGCCTTTTGCAGGCTGTTAAAACCCGTTGGTGCCTTACACGAAGCCCTGCTCGGCGACGCAGGTCACGTCCCTCGGGTACAACGCTAGCAAGTCTTACTCCCCAACGACACGAACCCGGCTCACGCGAACACAACATCGAAAAAGACTAATAAACTAAACCACGTCGCCAGCGCAGATACAATGTCCCACGAGAGAGACAATATCATTTATATGAAGATTGGTGTAAACTCTCAGTTGACAGGTTGGAACAACAATTAGTTGTAAATGGTCGACGATATAGAACCATTACATACGTGGTGTGGTTAGCATAATCTTCAGGCCAGCGTCTTCGTCTTCCCCTAGCTCCCTTGTGGGGTGGGGTCCACATCCCTCAGTAGCTTCTTCTGTTTAGCTTACTAATACTCCCCGTATTCCTCAGTCCTCTGCAATGGTCTTCCATTCTTGGCTGTTCCCACCTGCCCGGTCAAGATCTCGTTCCACGCTGTCTTTTCGTCTCGGCTTTGCTTTTCCTCTTCTTGCTTCCTCGTCTTCTCTTCAGTTGTATCTGTGATTACATTGCCAATTCTATATAGTAATACACAATAAAAAATGATATCGTGTTTCTGGTAGTTAGTACACATGCCTTCAAAATGGCGCTACAGTTACAAGACACGTAGTTCACACAAATAACTTTGTTGACACAGATTTAAGCAGTGTGGTATTTGTGGTTGCAGGAAAACACAGCATCGGCTTCTGCGGTTGCATCTTAATGGGACTCTCGATCGTTCTCATCGTAGTCACGTTCCCGTTCTCGTTGTGCATGTGCTTCAAAGTCGTCCAGGAGTACGAGAGAGCCGTCATATTTCGCCTTGGACGTCTCGTATCTGGAGGTGCCAAGGGCCCCGGTAAGTTTATCAAGATTTTGAATAAACAGAACCGGGCATTGCCAATTACTAACATACGCATTTATCGGTTATCAGTAAAAGTGGAGACCAATGTGCAACAAATAATTTCTTTAATACGGGTATGTTTTATTTGTTGCGTGTGTGTGGGTAGCGAGTGTATGTGTTTGTGTGTGTGTATGTGTGTGGGAGTGTGTGTGTGTGTGTGTGTGTGTGTGTGTGTGTGTGTGTGTGTGTGTGTGTGTGTGTGTGTGTGTGTGTGTGTGTGTGCGAGCGCGCGCGTGCGTGTGTTTGTGTTTACATTTGAAGATTAAATAGCTTATTTAAGTTTAAATACCAAGCATATATAATATCTTTCCAATTCCAGGATTATTCTTCATCATTCCGTGTATGGACGTGTACACGAAAGTCGACCTTAGAACGATCACGTTCGACGTACCACCGCAAGAGGTGAGGAAAGTTTAGTTTTGTGGAAAATGCGATTTCAGATTCTGGTCAATTTTGGGCCTTGCCTTTTATCCCGTTCACGTTATATTACGACGTGCTTCCCTTGTTTTGACATTAAGTATGTGACATACATATTCAGTATAGGTGTAAGGCAATTGTTCGCAGGCAGTTTATCGTTTAATAAACACAATGCAGATATTATTTATCCTAGTCACATATTATGTATTTGGACAACATAGAACCGAATTCGCGATGTGCGAAACGAGCTAAGGAAAGTGCCTTAAATATTGCTAAATTGTGTTAAAAATGTCACAAACCCGTCTTCCACAGATCCTATCGAAGGATTCGGTGACCGTGGCGGTGGACGCCGTGGTGTACTACCGCATCAAGAACGCGACGGTGTCGGTGACGAACGTCGAGGACGCGAACCGGTCGACCCGCCTGCTCGCGGCCACAACACTGCGCAACGTCCTAGGCACGAAGAACCTCAGTGAGATCCTGTCGGACCGTGAACACATTTCCAATTTCATGCAGGTGAAAACGCAGTGGTACTGTTTCATGTGTGGTGTCCTAGTTCTGTTTGGGCTGTTCGCGGCCATCAAAGGGAGCCGATTTTCGGAATGCGACATAGTGTTGCCATGGTCATGGTTGTAGGTCTTTATAGCCTTTTTAACCGATCAGTGTGCACATGGTTGTACGAGCATTACTCTTAAGGTTGTACTGTCATTGTGGTCATGACACCAGTCGTTATGGCATTGGTTGTACAGCTGTCATAGTCATGGCTGTATAGTTACTATGGTCGTTGAAGTACTGTCATTGTGACTATGATTGTACGATCATTATGAAGTTAAATGCGAAGGAATTAAGACCGTTGGTAATTGTCATTACGACCAGATCGTAATGACAATTGACCAATGGTCTTAGTACTTCTGCATTCAACTTCGCAATGACCGTACAGCGTTAGTCATAATGATTGTATACAGTATGTTCCCCTCGACCTTTGATGTACGGTCATTATGTTCGTAGTGACCGACCATCCATGGCCGTAGTGATCGTACATCCGTGGCCGTAGTGATCGTACATCCATGGCCGTAGTGATCGTACATACATGTTCGTTGTGACCGTATATCCATGTTCGTAGTGACCGTACATCTATGGTCATAGTGATCGTACACATACGGTCGTAGTGATCGTACATTCATGACGTTAGCTGTACACCCAGTGCAACGTTAGCAGTACGTTAACTACAACATTAGCCATACGGCCACTACAGCATTAGCTGTACATCCACAACAACGTTAGCTGTTCATCCATTACAACGTTAGATGTATGTCCATGATAACGTTTGTTGTACGTCCACTACAACGTTAGCTTTGCGGTTACTACGACCATAGTTGTACGCTACTACGCCATTTCCTATACGGTCGGTGTGGTTATAAGGTCAACGTGACCTTGGTGGCATGCTCGCTACGTCAATAACCGTAGTACGCATTTAATTAACAAATACGTAATATTTGACAAATCATGTTTACCATTATACTGTACTCTATTGTTTGTAAACCAATAGTTTCTTTTAAAAAATGAATTTGCATATTGTGTGCACGTATGTTTATTTAATGTTACACGTTCGGTTCTGTATTTGTTTGATATTCTACGCATATTGTGTTAACGGTTATGTAAATTGATTATTGAACTGTATGATTGACTCGTTGTCAGAAGTCAGGTTTCATCAATGAATTACCCTTTCCTTTCAGGAGACCTTAGCTGACGCGACGGACCAGTGGGGTGTCAAAGTGGAGCGGGTAGAAATGTAAGCTCTGTTTGTCCCCAACTGTCACCCTGTCTGGGAATGTTCAACTCGTCTCCAGGCACTCCTGGTTCTAATCAAGTTTGAAGCACACAGCGATATTATATTCATTCCGATGTATCACTACTATCGTTATATATCTTTGTTCAATATAAATGGTCATATATCTGCAAACAAGCGTACATACTAACAAGCAAACAAGCGTAAACTCATATACGCATGCATGCATTCGCATATACACACATACATATTATATGCATACAAGCATACACTCATACACGCATACAAGGACTCTCACACACGCAAATACGCATGCATGCATGCACGCACACTCACACACGTACCACGCACGCACACACGCACACACACGCGCGTGCATACACACAATTCTTGGTGAATATATATAATAACGATATTATGTACTGTACATAAGAACCGTTTAATTTATTAAATTCTATTGATTTTACTTATTTTTTTATTTCGGATGTAACATTTCCCGATGATGCAACATAATATTGTGATTAAATTTGGTTCACATAAATTGCCCAACATATTAGATTGCGTAATAGATGTTCCCGCCTGAGTCTCATTTATGCACACGGCCTTTGTCAATGTAATCTAGTCGCGGTGTTTTCTGCTTTGCGTGACAGCTCATCTTTATATGACGGCGATGACAGTAATCTGACTCTATATTCATTACGTCTGGCAGATCAAACCATTGCTTATTTCACACCCATTACGCTGCATCATAAACAAAAAGTTATCATAAAGGATACTGTTTAGCTGAATTCCCAAAGGAACAAAAGAAGACGTCACTGTGAAGGTACCAATCGATCTGGTCATAGTCCCGTAATTTTATATTGCCGACGCCATTGATTTTTTACCTACTTTGGCTGCGAGTGCGTTACATTTATTATACACGTGAACGGTCGCCCTTCTATGGTGCTGAGGCAGAAATGCCAACTTGGTATCGTCCTTAGTAGCAACTATCTGTTAGTGATACGTAATGTAATTTTATCCATGGCATCTGTTTTTCGCCCACATGAAGGTGACTCCTAATTCTCAAAATTGGAATATTTACGTGAATACGCGATGAAATTACGGTCTTCGTTGTTGCTGTGTTGATGTTGTAGACTTTGCTTAATATCTCAAAAAGATGTGACCAGTTGACGGTGAGATGTCGGTCTGTTAGTTAGCTTTTGAAAATTACCAATTATAACAACCGCAGTCAATTGTTTAGATCATTTAAACTTTTTATTAAACCAAATGCAGGTATTATTTAAAAACTTCATGTTTTGACTTCAAACAACCGGATTCCTGATAAGTTAAACCACGAATGGAGGAAGTACCTGCCAACGAACAGAGTTGCTGTTTCGATTTCGCTTGCTGGTGAATTGGTGTATTTCATTTACAGAAAGGACGTACGTCTGCCAATCCAGTTACAACGCGCAATGGCCGCCGAGGCTGAAGCGACGCGGGAAGCGAGAGCCAAGGTGAGTCAACAGCTTCGTCTATCGGTCACCTTTATAACCATGTCCGTTTATCATAATACTAATAATAATAATAATATATGTCTTACATAATTGTTGTGGGGCGCTGTACAACGGTTATTACAAATAAATTCATAACATAAAAACATACATATTTAGCAATACTAATGTGCTAATATATGCAATCATTACTACTAAATAAAATCAACTATACTCTATTTAACAAAATAAAATAAACACATGTATACAAGCTATTAAAAATAAGAATATGTTATACTAATTAATTAATGTTAAAATAATTCGTAAAAAAGATGTGTCTTGGGTGCCACTTTAAATTGGTTAACAATCGCCGATCATCTGATCACCCACCATATGCTTCGATGTGGCAGTAGGTTGAATACTTATGTCTTTTTTATTGTACAGTAGGCGCTTGCTGCAAGAAACATGTTTAGACTTGGTAAAATATTCCGTGTTTTTAAATACATGGGTACGTGACACATTGCAGGTCTGAACGAGGAAAATGTTTATTTCTTGTAAGCGGGCATCAGGAGTCGTTATAAAGAGGCTGTTACGTTCGTAGTTTCGTCACTATCGTATTCTTGTCTATACGCAATATTGGCTATATCGATCAAGGTGTATTGCCTTCATGAGGTCGAACAGAGATTCTTGCACACAATAACATCGGTTGGGTCCGGCTAAACTTACTTGTATGAGCTTCGTGCAAACTTTTTTTGTAAACTGGTCCCTGTTTGCTAACTTGTAATTGCTGTGTTATGACACAGCTAAATATTCAGTAAACTTTAAATACCGGATGAATAACGCGGAAATACAGTTACGATGATGCAGCTTGCAAAAAAGGAGCTTGGAAATTCAACACCAGGCAGATAGCTTGAGAAGTAACCGTGGTGATGGGGTAAGAAGGTGCAGGAGGCAGACGCAGGGAAAATAAAGAGGTACAAGAAATGGCAGGTATCAAGAGACGAATGAGATCGGGTGAGATACGAGCACGCAAAGAAAGAAAGCAAGCGGGCAGTTGCAGTAGCCAAGGATACGGCGTACGGACAGTTGTACGAGGAACTGAAGGGAAAGAAGGAAAACAAAGTATATACCGCCTGGCAAACACCAGGAAGAGGAGGTCAACGGACATAGGAACGGTAGCCTTTGTCAAAGACAAAGATGGGGCTCTACTCACCCAGGACGAAGAGATACGGGAGAGATGGAAGAATTACGTCCATGAACTCTTAAATGTCGTGAATAAAAGTCAATAATTGGCATGGACCCAGGCAGTACAGGGCCCAATTGAAGAAATCAAACATGAGGAGGTGCGGACACAGATGGGTAAGATGACAAAAACAAGGCGTGTGGACGAGATGAACTACCAATGGAGGTAGTGAAGGCGCTCGGACAAGAAGGAGAGAAATGGATGGTAGAAGTACTAAACCAGGCCTTGATAAATGGTCTTCCAGATGAATGGAAAAAAGCGTGATTGCACCAATCTACAAACAGAAAGGAGACCCTTTGAAATGTAACAACTTCCGGGGGATCAAACTTCTTAGCCACACTCTGAAGCTCTAGGAGAGGGTGATAGAGAGGAGGTTGAGAGGAATGGTGGAGGTAAATGAAAGTCAGTATGGATTCCAACCGGGAAAGTCGACCGTGCACCGCTGTTCTGCCTCAGGATACTCCAAGAGAAACATAGGGAGTTCAGAAGAGGTTTACCCAAGGTGTTTGTGGAAATGGCGAAGGCATATGCCAGAGTTCTTAGAGAGCTGATCTGGTATAGTTTCCGAAAGAAGATTACTACATTAACATCATAAAGGACATGTATAAATGGTGTAGAGCAAGCATCAGGAAACATGCAGGAAAGACAGAGTAAATCAAGATTGAAGTTGGTCTACACTAGGGGGCAGCCCTTAGTCCTTTACTTCTGATCATTATCCTGGACGTGATTACAGAGGAGATCAAGGAGCAGACACCCTGGGCTATGTTGTCATCATTATCCTGGACGTGATTACAGAGGAGATCAAGGAGCAGACACCCTGGGCTATGTTGTCATCATTATCCTGGACGTGATTACAGAGGAGATCAAGGAGCAGACACCCTGGGCTATGTTGTCATCATTATCCTGGACGTGATTACAGAGGAGATCAAGGAGCAGACACCCTGGGCTATGTTGTCATCATTATCCTGGACGTGATTACAGAGGAGATCAAGGAGCAGACACCCTGGGCTATGTTGTTATCATTATCCTGGACGTGATTACAGAGGAGATCAAGGAGCAGATACCCTGGGCTAAGTTGTTATCATTATCCTGGACGTGATTACAGAGGAGATCAAGGAGCAGACACCCTGGGCTATGTTGTCATCATTATCCTGGACGTGATTACAGAGGAGATCAAGGAGCAGACACCCTGGGCTATGTTGTCATCATTATCCTGGACGTGATTACAGAGGAGATCAAGGAACAGACACCCTGGGCTATGTTGTCATCATTATCCTGGACGTGATTACAGAGGAGATCAAGGAGCAGACACCCTGGGCTATGTTGTTATCATTATCCTGGACGTGATTACAGAGGAGATCAAGGAGCAGACACCCTGGGCTAAGTTGTTCGCAGATGACCTGGTGTTGTGTGATTCAGACGGAGGTAGGATAGAAGAGAGATTGGACAAATGGGGAGAAAAAGGTGGAGAGATGTGGGCTAAAGATCAGCAGAACGAAGGGTCTCGGGAAAAGGTAACCCCCCAACTGTACAGACGTTTAAGTACCTGGGCTCTGTCATAGAGTGGGAGGGAGGTGTGAGTAAGGAAACCGAGAGCCGAGTGTCAAAGTGGTGGTCTAGGTGGAGAGAACTATCTGGAGTGATATGTGATAAGAAGGTGCCACAAAAGATGAAAGTCCTGCTGTACAAAACGGTTGTTAGGCCGACATTTCTCTACGGCTGTGAAACATGGCCACCATCGACAAGAGACGAAAGACGACTGGCAACAACGGAGATGAGAATGATTAGATGGAAAAGGGGTGTAATCCAATAAATACATTAATTAAATTATCAAAACATTGTTGTTGTCTGTCTAGTGTATGTCCCTCACCGCTCGTCCCCGCAGGCACGACCCAAGAGACTATAAAACGCCGTAAACAAGAGCGGTTCACAGAAGCCGGTTTAGGTGTGCTGCATACAGCTATGCAGACACATAGCATAGTGAAATAACGCAATTAGTGTCGGCTTTAGGGCGAGAGCTAAGGCCCAAATCGTGTTTCCAACAAAATACTTCCCGAGAGAATCCAGCACCGACAAGGGTGCATCCTTCAAAAACAGGGGCGTTCCGGAAACTTTGCTTTGAGACATCCGGAAAAACGAGGGGAAATTAAACATTTAATATCTACAGAGAAGCAAACCAGAGGAGCGTGCTCTGTCTTACACTGAATTGCTGTGGTTAAACGGAGAAATGAGTGAGATCGCCAAAAAACGGAAGGTGTGTGGTGCGATTCGATTCGCTACAGCGTTCTGCTTTCTTGCCGCGCAGGTGATCGCTGCCGAAGGCGAGAAGAGCGCGTCCCGGGCCCTCAGAGACGCCGCCGTCGTCATGGGGCAGTCTCCGTGCTCCATTCAGCTACGCTACATGCAGACCCTAAATACGATCTGTGCCGAGAAGAATTCCACCATCGTCTTCCCAATCCCAATGAACATGCTCCAGGCGTTTGGAGCCGACCCAAGTGGTGACAAAGCACCACCTGTCGGCACAGCGCCACATGTCGGCTCAGCGCCACCTGTTGTCGCAGCGCCACCTGTCGTCACAGATCCACGTGACGTCACGGCTCCGTCTCTCATTGAGGACGTACAGCCGCGTATATTAGAAATGACAGTCAACCATGAAGAATAGAGAAGATGGAAGTTGTGACGACATCGTGAGCCGGTGTCAGAAGAGAAACACAATCACACAGTACCAATATCGCATTGAAATTACTGATAATAATAATAATAATACTATAGTATTTAAAGATTGGTATCAGCCGCCCATTCTAGTACCTGGTGACAATATTTTATCAAACTTCCATATTAGCACTCTGGTGTCCATATCTGTACCGGATGGCCACATTGGTACCCGTTATCCATATCATTGGTTTATGATGGCATTAGAGTAAGTATTAGTTTCACGTTGGTAATATATGTCCGTATCAGTACATGGTGGACATGTTGTGTCTTATGCCCGTTGTGGTACCTGATGTCCATATTATTACATGGTAACCACATTGGTACATGGCGTCCATATTGTTACCTCATTGTCAAATTGGTACTTCCCGTCCATATTGATACTTGGTGGCCATATTGATACCTGCTATCCATAGTGCTACCGGATAACTCGTCAGAATGTTGCCGTAGACCGGTAATATTACGGGACTAAATGTTAATTGAACAATGGTTGTTGATTATGCTTTGGTGACAATATGGTTATCGGTGTGGTTTGGCGGATTGTATCGATGGGCAACGTGTGAGCAGTTTACTTAAATAATGTAATAATGTCATGCTTGAGCTTTCATGAGACGTCCAGAGACCCCAGACAAATATTTAAAAAGAAAGACATAAGTGTCCGACAAGACGGTGGAATTGAAAGCAGACAAATAACTTATTTAATTAATTCAGGAAAACAGACATCAAATATGGAAAACTAAGTTCTCTTAAAACATAAGTTAGTCATTACAGTCTCGAGAGTATTACATACCTGTCGTAATTATGAAAAACGCGGTTTGACAAATGTGGTTTGACAACCTTAGGGACACGTTATTAAAATATCAAACATACGTTTGAACGGTTATGAAAATGTCGATAGAAGTATTATTGTCAATTAAACAGTGAAAAATGTTTAAAACCAAAATTGAATAAATCACAGAAACAGATTGCAGAGGTGAACATTTACTGGAATCTGTATAGACCCTAAGCCAATAATTTTCTTTCCTCCAGCTATCAAGGGGGCTTCGTGTTTGGTAACAGTATGTTTTGAACAATATACTACAAAATCTTCGCAGTAGCCGGTAAATACAAGTTTGGTTAATTTTATTCGTGATAGAACACACCGTAATTAGAATCCTGCAAGCCAAAAATACTTGCACATCAAGATGGCATGATCAAATTTTGACATCGGCCTACAGAAATGCATAATTCCGGTATAACACCATCTTAAAAATACCGAAATATTTTGGATGTTTATAGTTTCAACAAACACCAAAGTTGCGGTCCGTTTCTTGTTTTCATTCTTGCTTTTTATTAAGAGAATAGTTTTCTCTTTTTTATTATTTTTTATGGCAAGATGTTTATAAAGTGTCGTAGTTTACAATATGCTGTTCTGGGTTTGAAGCATATAGTATACGTTGTACATCTCAAAGTGCGTTACAAGCGGTATAGACTATAATTAATCGTTGTGTTTCAGTTTTACAAAAATGTCATATAGAATTCATAAGTAATAAGTAATTTTTTTAAATTAAGTATGTTTTAAAGTTAAATAAATTCATGATCTCGTCGAAGATGTAATCTATAAAATAGATGCTACAAATACATATTATATAAGACGTACGTGAAATAGTTCCGACACTAAGTTGTAACTCGCATGCAGCAGAGACTCGTGTTAACTTATTATGCGATGTGCCTTACTATAATACAAAAACTAACAATATTTGTTGATATTCTTATCATTTTCTTACCGGTTGTATCCGCTTGTGTGCACCGTGTTATTTAAAACGTACGTATGATGTACTCGATTAATCGTACAGGACTGGTGTTCTCTTAATGCGGATAATCCCATTCGGACCCGTATTCTCGAACGACTTACGAATTTCTTAACGCCATTTTTACATACAAATGACGTCAAAAGAGCGTAAGTTACGATTTTTTCGCAAGTGCTATTCTAGAAACACTTACGATACTAACATTCGCAAATATGACGCATAATTATTTCATCTTAAAGTTACGCCAACGCAAGAGGTCGCTTAAATTTTTCGTAACTTTCGTGGTACTGCGTTCAGATGGCGATTTCTCCGTAATTTAATGTTACAATGTCGCCAAAATGTAAATTGTGTGTGATTCAATGATACTGATGTGTCTTTGTCAATTTTTAGTGACCGCTGTAATTGCATAAATACCGTGTTTGAAAGTAGCCTCCTCGATTGCTAAGGCAAAATTCCTTAATAAAAATAAACAAGCGGGACCAGCCAATAAACTTGACCGATTAGTAATTCACCGCAGTAATTTATAGATTGACTGCGTGCTATACAATTATTTATTTTTAAAGTTTAACTACACTAGAAACCACAATTTCTATTTCAAAATACCACAATATTAAATATATAAATCCGCTGGCATGTATATTCTAAAACAAAAGGACACTATTTATTTATATACAAAATATTTTAACCTGGATACGCTAATAAAATAAATATTACCATAGGATACAGATGTGCGGATGGTTGCAAACTAGTAATACAATAAATATATTGGGTTTTTGCCAATTTCAGATTTAAATTATCTTGTTCCACAACATCTGCATACAACTTAATGGGTACCTAAACTTGGGTCCCACTTTCAAAGATATGCTGGTTGGTAAATGCTATATCGAATGCACCAATATTATGACAACACGTGATTGATTGCATCATTTATTCAAGGATAGACAATTATATCCCAAACAAACATGTAACATTGTATATATATATACATGTAACATTATATATATATATATATTATATACATATATACACATATATTATGTATATATACATTTGTATATGTGTATATAGATATATAATATATATATATATACACATGTTTGACTACAGCTACTTTTGTGTCTACAAAATTACATTTATAAATATAATGTGAGTGTACCTGTATTGTTGACATAAATTTGGTGTTAAAAGAGTGCATATACAGTAAACTTAAGATATAACAAATTCGTTTAACATTAATGTCCCTTGTATTGAATAAATGAATTGGTCCCAGTTTTGTTTAATATACCTTAAATTTCAGATGTGACGTTTTTCTGATATAACAAATAAATTGACCACTGCCGAAAAAAACGTTATATCCACGGTATACTGTACAAAGTCATTGAGGAATTTTTTTTTTAATTGTCTGTTTCTATTTTAAAGTAGTCGTAAATGAAAAAAAATATTTCTGGTCATGACAATTACGGGCAGATAATTATTATTGTCCATGTTTTGCAAATCCTATTTTCCAGATGATAATAGTCTAATTTCCTTTCGTGCCAAACCGACTTACCGAAAGAAAACATATGTATTTTAACCCTGTAGTCATTTTACAAATTGGAACAACTGAAGATCTGTGTAATATATGTTGACATACTGCTTTTACCAGTATATCTTAGAGTACCAGGCAATTAGTGTTTTTATAGTTTCCTAAGCGATTGATCTGCATCATAAAAATCCTTTATATAATTTATTTAAAAAATAAATACTATTGTTAACAATTTATGAAAACAATGAATATTAATGAAAAGTATTATAATAATTCTAGATGTCAAAAGAAAACAAGAAAGTTTCCTGCATAATGAAATATCAGTACACGAATATAAGACAGCCAATAATTAATATTTCCTAGAATAGTAGTAGTCAAGGTATTTGGTGTAACAATTGATGTAATGTGAATTTATGGTGGTCTTCCTAGTGTCCATAGCATGTCCAAGCTTCAATGTATCCTTGAGACATTGCGAACAGAAGAAACGCACATCCACACATAGGCTTGCAGAACGGTAATGTTAATGTAACCAAATGTTGATCATGATGTCACTGCCGCACCACCAGACGGAGAAGCGAAGGCTATGGATGATTCACATATTGTTTGACCACTTCAGATTTTTCTTTTCTGCAGCTAATCGTCATCTTGGTGCTGCAACGTGACCAGTTATAATTTCCATATTTAAATTTCAAATGCAGCAGTCTCCCCTATCAGTAAATTTTCTTTCTGAAAACACATTTAGTACATCATAAATGTGTTATGTCATTTGTAAATACAACCATATACACAATGTTTTACTACTTGTGAAACATATAACATATAAATTATAATAAATGTAGACATGTGATACATACTTATACTGGTTGCTATGTTTCGTCTCCATATATGATACTTGGACGAAGTCGATACTACAACAAAATTAAAATGTATGAGTAATTTCATTATTAGATGTAATAGATTTTAAATGTTTCTGTTTTATAGCTTACATTATACATTATTCTGCATTAAAAGAATAAATAACTAAAACACAGTTTTTTCATATAACTGCATGAGGCATGCCTGTGTTATAATTATATAATTATCTCTGTGTATCTAAAACCATTCAACACATACCTGCTTAGTCTAAGAACTGAAGCAACTATGATGATAATAATATCATTGGCACCATAAAATGATGAAAAATCATACAGGTTAGTGTCGTGTTAGACTAGTGTCGTGGACGATTGATGGATGTAACCAGGCAGAATACCCGCGTGAGCATATGCCGATGGAACACTGACTGAGATATCAAACTAAATCTCAACTTTGGCGCGTAGTCTGCATAGTAATCGACATCACACATACGAAATTGGTGTCTTGTAACTGTACTCTGTAACATTGTGGCCAGGATACGTAGGCATAAAAATAATAATTCTCTAATGTAAACATTGACTGGCGTTGGGCTTGGCTTGGCCTTACTTGGCTTGGCATTCCTTGCCCTTGCTTGCGTTTTGTTTCTGTCATTTCCGTTCAACTTCAAATGCTTCGCTGGCGTTAAGCCCATTATTACCTATGCATCAACATTGCTCAATGGCAGTGCTACAGTGTGTTTTGTATAGCAGCTATATGGATTAATCACCAGTTCCCCTTGAATATTTGGCTATGTTATTCTTTTTCAGTCACCGCCAGAAACACGCGAGTAGAGCTAAAACGATAAAATATATCAAAATATCAGTGTGATCGTAACCGTTGAAACGCAAACAAAACCTTGCGAGATTTTCGTACGCAAGTTGCGAATTTCTTAGTTGCGAAAATTCGTAAGGGTTTTGAGAGTACCAACTTACGAAATTTTGCAGCTAAGTAATTATCCTCCATATTAGCGCAACTTCGTATGTACGATATCTGTTTCTTCGAGAATACGCGCCCAGGGACACAGGCATTCGGAGTTACCCAATATTCATTGCGTACTGTCTCCTTCCGGTGTCACGTAGAAGTGTTATTCCTCGAAGTGTTGATATAAAACATATGTTTTCCTACCGTGCGCCAGGAGCTGTCAGGCTCTGTTAATTGCAAGTTTAGATGATGTATGAACTGTTTCAGGTAAAGATAAAAAATCGTTATTTTCTGCGGAAGGAGCCATGTCAAATAATCGATGCATGAAACAGCGATGCTTTCTTGACCGGTTTCAACCAGTCCTAACGCCGCATTTATTGCAAGTTAGAATATAATTGGCAGGACACACGTTTAATTACAGCATAATACTGCACAGCATAACATATATATGAATAGAGTGCCAGGGAGTCAACATTTATTCGTAGAGCTGATGTATAAGTTAACACCGCTGTTTTGTGGTTTCTTAGATGTTCCAAGATTCTAGTGTTTGTTTTTCACGGGAATATCCGCACTATGCAAAACATTAGTGATTGACTGAACACTTTTAGCAATAATTTGTAGTGACAGAAAAGTACATGTGCAAAATAGCTGCATTGTTATAGGAGACGAATGGTGTTCCTTCTGTGCTTTTCATTTTACCCTAGCAATGGCGCCGTCCAGTTTCGCTTAGAGGAAAAATTACCTCAATACTTAAGTTACATGTTCGCATAAATTGTTCTGAGATTGAGATTGATTTACTGACTGAAATATTCTATTTCAAATAGTCTTTATAACGATGGTTGTTGACGGTGATTCGCGTACCAAATATAATCGCCAGATGGCGGGGTTACACAGTTATACAATGTTTCGATACGGGTACATTTTCACCAAATGAAGTTTAAATTAAATTATGTAGTATGAGCTTAGCTTGTTAAAATGTTAATGGTTGCATTGATCAGCGCCCACTTGCGTATAAACAGTACCTACGAAGCTACATCGAAACAGTTGGACGAAATTCACAACAACAAATTTATTCCGCACGCTTTATGGTGGTGACGTCATGATTAGCTGTGGTACAATTTTAAGTTTAAAAAACCAATGACCACGTTTTAGCGCAACTATATTGTATAATAAAATGCCAAGCTAGAAACTAGCGTGCCTCGTAGTAATCAATAGCCATGAATTGAAAGTGGCTCCACCTGTAGGCGCTCCATAAACATGATGGCGATAATTGTTCTTCAAGCAACTGTGGGTGACAACGCAAAGGTGCGATTGAACGTTTGTGCATTCAGTGGCTGTGGTAGTGTAATATGTGGAATTGTATTAAATGTTGTTACACGTTATGGTGTTTATGGTGAAAATAAATGTGCATTTTTCACTCAACAGTTTAGTGATCGTATTTGTGTTGCAAAATCTTCTGCAGGACGTTTGATGCCATAACATATGATGGGTATAGCATGGTGATACAATGAGATAAAATGGAGACGGGGCGATTAAGAGAAGAGATTGGACTGAAGAAACGCCTGAAAATTAAGGTAGTTGGGCTCAGACGTAAGTGGGCAGGAGAGATTGGGAGAACGAAAAACAAAAAAATGGTGGCAGAAGGGAGAAGAGGAAGGCTGAAATTAAGATGGAAAGATAGTGTCAGATCTGAAAAAGGGCAGAGTGGAGCGTGGGGCAGATTGACAGAGGATCGCAAAAGGTGGCGACGACTTCGACGAGATGGCGGATCAGGTCTCGTGATGTTGTCCCCAACCCACCATGAATATAGGGAAGAAGAATAGGGAAAAACCGAATGTGTCTCTACGGGTTAATTACGGATGCAACAAAATACTATTACGATCACGGCAGGGCGCTGGGACTTAATTGCCCTTGGGGAAGACCAGCTTTTAATCTAGATTCCAAACTATTTCTTGTCCCACTCGAGACTATCTCATTATTTTCACAGACACAGTAAAAACTTAATCTGGAGGCGTCTGTTGCGGACACAAACGTATTACATGCACATGTAATAACAAGTATCCTTGTCCGCGACGACAATTATCTACTGTAGAATGCAGCGCAGACAGAGGGATAATATATACGAACAGACGTTCGTTTATTGTTAAAACGCACCCCCGTAAATTGGTTTACCTATATTCGTAAGACATGCGGAATTATGGAAATCTGCAGAGTCTACGCAAAGCAAACAAAATGGTTAAAACAGTAATCTTTTTATAAATATGTCCGCAGGACCGTAACCCTGTATCGTTAAACTAGTATCATTATATTACAGTATTATAATAATAATAATAATAATAATAATAAACTTTATTTATACACCATCAAATCCGGGACTAATGACCCCCGTTCACGGGTGTTTACAAATTGCCAATCATATAAGAAGCATAAAAACACTTTTAAGAGAACAAATAAGAAAATAAATTAAATTAGCAAACAATATCCTAGTATATAGTGTATGCATATATATATAAGCCTAAGTATAGTAAAATTACGGGTAAATGCAATAATAAAATAAACGATTAGCAAAAGTGCTGAACAGCTGAACCTACTGGAAAAAATATATATATAATAAAAATATATATATAAATAAATACAAAATAAATAAAATAAAAGCCTAATTTACATTAAATAATTTGATTAGATACTAAAATGTGACCCTGAGATAAATAAGACTAAAATGTATTAAAACTATATGCATGAATAAAGCAAAGGTTAAATTATGTCTGGCCATATTAGTTTGAGAACAGAAATGTCTTCAATAATTTTCCAAACTGTCTAGTGTTCTCAATCGCGCGTAATTCCAGAGGCAGAGAGTTCCACAATGTCGGCCCAGCACATGCAAATGCCCGGCTACTTTATTATTTATAGCTATAAATAATAAAGTAAACCCTTTGTTGAGATATTATAACGGTCATTGCCCGTTTACAAAAGCATTGCCTGTAATCAATAGCAACACACACTAGCCAATTGGACGATCTAGTCGCCGCCAAGATGAACCCAAAGATAACATGTTCATTTGTGGAACATCTATAAATTCCAATATCGATTCCATAAAAAGATGTACGATTACATATACCAGTCCAATTTTATCGCTATAGCAACGCAGCCGAGGCAATCGATTCGACTTTCGGCAGACCTCACTTAAGTATTGTCGGGATTCGTTCAATATGTAGTGCCGTTTTTGTCTCCGTAGCAACCACCAGCGTCTAGTGTGTGACATTGACAATAATAAATTGTTCAAGTATCGTGAAACAGTTTTGTAAACTTAGTATTATTTGCTTTGATTGCAAACAAGTGTTAATCACATGTCATTTTATGGATAGCAATGCTAGTAACAATTCTACATTGTATCGTATAAATCAATGCTGTATAACAAAATTATACTTTGTTTTAAATGTCCAAAGTTATCGGTAGCTCAAGACACGGAAATACCACAGGTATATGAATACTTATCTGTATTACGTATAACAGAATAATGAAACACATTAATAAGTGATATAGTACAACCGCATTTCGTGTATTGTTGTCCTCAGTAAATCACGATTAAATGGCTGCAACAAATGGTTACGCCAGTGACAAAATGTATTTTAGTGAACACGCCACAGAACGCCACAGTTTCCACACAAATGCTATGTCCATAAAATGTGTCGCAATCAAACGAAAATGGACATGATATGTGCATTTTGTATGATTCTGACGCAACGCCACTGAAGTGGTCTTTGCATTGGAACAATGATCTAAGCAATTTATTGGGTCATATACTGTGTTCCAGATACTAAAGCTAAATCTGTCTTCAAGAACAGACACGTGAAAAAACCTGCATCTCGGCGATAAAAGTTAACAAGACAGTCATAAATCTGTAATTGGTGTAGTTATTTTGAGATTTCTCCAGGCTTCGCGATAGATAATATTTAACTGAATTACCTTTACCCCGACATCGAGGCATCATTAGTCCCCAGTAACGATTTTTATTACTTTGGATTGGATATTTATTAACTAACATTTTTACTTTTATTTCATCAATAAGAAACGTCGTATACAAAGTCTATAAAGAGTCCCGCCAACAGCGGCGAAAATACTTTTAATGGACAATGAGCGGCCTTGAGTACCGGGGAAAAACCAATAACGATATTTAAACGGAGTGTCTAGGTGGAATATTGGAATAACCATAACCATAAACGTTTAGTCAATTTTACTGCAAGTACATTCGTCTAAATTTTATGGGGATAGTATAATTAACCAAAGTGCAACTAAACGATGCCTGATAATATGTCATTAAAGTAGTTATTTTTTACATTCTCACGAACCAGGGGCTCTGCTAACTACATCAGTACCTCTCTTCTCATCTCAGTGTTGTGTCTGCCACAAGCGTTGGCGATCGTGACCTCCAAACCGCACGGTCGTTTGTAGTTTGTAGCAGTTCTATTGCGCTCCTTCCAAACCATGTTGACAGACTGTCCTATTATTGTTTTATTTTCTGGCGTCCTATGGATCTCTTCAATCATTCCTGTTGTTACTATTATGTTCTAACTTTCTCTGTCTCGTTGTACAGCCTGTACATCGTACTTGTTTTGTTCTAAATGTGTTAATGATCTTTCGTTCTGATTTGGCTGTCCTAGGGTTGACTTCATTTCTTTTCTTCCATGATAATCTCAGCATTCTTCTCAAAGACCACATTTCAACGACATTCTCCGGCTTGCAATGGTGTAATTGACTACTGCTTCCCTGTCGCTCGGACATGTCAGTTGTTGGTGCTGTGGACCGTCATTGCAGGAACATACACATTGCAACATCACCATCCCAGAATGGTGTGATCAACTACAACTAAGTGATTACTTCAAACAGAACACATGTATCAATGTGGCCAATTAAGTAATGAGTCATCAAAGTAGTCGTAACAGACACCGCACAGGATGTCCACAAACCACCAGATCAATACTCCACATCAAACAACCATCAGATACGGATGGTCAATGCTTATCCATGACACACAATAAAGGTAAAGGACATCACTAGTCCTGACGGCCGGTGTACATTTCGTGGAGCTGCATTTACATAGAACGGAATCAGATGAAGTGGCAGCGGTGTCTGATAGATTAGTCAACAATGCACGTTCGCGTTATTCATATCGAGATCACGGTCATCTGTGTAGTCTAAACAAGCCATGGTGACCGACATTTCACACAATTTATATGATGAACCAAGCAAGAAGTTCTACAACAAAAACTGCTATCATGCAATCAATGTGTTGCAGTTAAATTGGCTACAAGAACAGTTTTACACAAATAGTAATGTGAACTCAGCGAAATTGGAAAACATTATGCAAGTTTTTTTGTCATTTTCCATCATATTTCTACACTACTCAAATGTAGCCGATCACGAACATACTCGAATCAAGAATGCATGACATACATTCCTTCAGGAATACGGCATGCATTGTCTGTATCGAAGAACACGCTAGAATCTAATCTACCAAGTCAGCTCTTCAGCGCTGTTGAGTTTAAAATTGCCGTTTCTGTTGTGTAAACGACATTGCGACTACGGTGCTAATGTAGTGTGAGACATTAATGTCATGGCTATAACATCCTTCCTATGTCTAGCACACACTGATTGACGTTCTTGCAGCGCATTTGTCTTCTCTAGCTTGCACTGAATATGCGTCCATCTACGTTTTCTGTCTATAAGTCACCGCGCCTATCTATGTTGTATTACTCGGATCCTTGGTACTTCTGTATCGGACTTGATTTCTATCAACAAATAATGTCTTCGAGCTCCTGCATCTGGTTTGTCTTCTATCTACTATCTACAATTTATATCTTTCAGCTCCTGAACCGGATTTATATATATATATATATATCTACAAATAATATCATCCAGCTTCTGTGTCGGATTTGTCTTCGTTATATCTACAAATAACATATTTCAGTATACTAAGTTTGTCTTCTATCTACAAATAGTGTTGTTCTGTTCCTGTATCGCGGTTACCTTTTCTCTTCTACTTATATCTTTCCCCTTCTGAATCGGGGTTTGTCTTTCTTGCTTTCTTCCTCTCATATATCGCGTCCACCTTATGTGTTCCAGGTGATAGCGGCCGAGGGGGAACACAACGCGTCACGGGCGCTGAAGGACGCAGCTGACGTCATGCGTGAGTCTCCCTTCGCTCTACAACTTCGCTACCTTCAGACTCTCAACTCGATCTCTGCCGAGAAAAACTCGACCATCATCTTCCCGCTGCCCATCGAAATGATGCGGGCCTTCTCCAAGAACTAGAGCGAATTAGTTAGAAAAAACTAGAGCGACGACCAGCGAAGACCGTCGTCGATTAGACCCGAACTGTTGCATTTCATCAAACTTTGGGGAAGCCTCTGTCACACACGTACCTTGATTGAACACTTGTAGCGTTTTAAGAGAAAAAATTATGATCACGTCGGGTAAGGTGTGTTACACACATATTTCATTTAAGTGATTGCACTCCGGATTTTGGAAGCACATTATGTGGAATCTTTACCCATACATTATCTAGAAATTTGTAAGATTATGGACACATATCGTTGTAGTAGGATTGCAAATTCACGCAAACAGTAATGTTTTTTAAATATTACACATATAGAACATTTTGAAGATGTTCTTGTTCGTGTGTTACACAAAGCACCAGAGTAGATTTAAGCAATTTATTGGCGCAGATTTATAAAACATCAATTATCGTTAATGAAACAATTGGTCCTACATCGACTAAATGGAAAGTGAATGCTTCCAGATTCGTTCAATTGCTGACCGAAATATGTTCAGAGTTTCTAAAATTATTGGTATTAAACATCAGAATATGATGTCAAATAACATTATAAGATTTATAATGCGCCTGTCTCGTATAGAACGCAGACTGATTCAACTGTGCGAACAAATTCAGTAATGTTTAATATATCATAGGACGGGCGTTTTGTTACTGCTTCGTTTGGGGAAAGAACCGCTTCGTTCCTGTCATGGAAACTTCACCATCATGAAGTCAATAAACTACTGTGACCATGTATCTAACAAAGTTTTTTAGATATTCAAAATAACTACTGAACGTGTATATTAATGAGGGTTTAACAAATGGTCACGAATGTTCATGTCTTGTAATAATATATGATGTTATTGTCTAGCAGAATAACGTAATCACGATCAATATATACTCGTAAAACATAAACTATGTCACATGTGGTTGACGTGGAATTTGGCGATAGTGGAGACGACTATTTTAAAACTGTCACACATTTGAACTCGTTGAGGTACGTATATTTTGAGACCTAACTGATGCGACCAAACTTCCCTCGGCGTTGCTATTCATCATACAACTGTACCATAATGTATCATCACTGAATATTTGAGGGCGATTAGTCAATGTTGTAAGACGATTACATAATGAGCTATTGCGTATTTATGTTAATTACTATCACAAATGTACAAGTTAATGACTGAACAGTTGTGACACGTCTGGCAAGTTGATAAAAATTAATAGTGTACGATACGTCAGTCACGTTTGTGGGTGTCAACTGAGTAGGATATGTTACCTGTCTGCAATGCACCTCTTACCTCCCAGACCAACAAGCTGGTCACTGTAGACGATAGTTTCGTGATCAAACTATATTGGTGTGTCCAAGGGTATGAGATTTACTTTTTGGCCAATGTAGATAGTTTTATACATATTTTCTATGTAAATAACATGTTTGTTTATTGTTTTGATGTACAAAAACATATACGTATATGCGCATACACGGATGTATCCGTAGATATGCGTACATGCACACATGCGCGCACAAACGCATACATGCATACGCGCATATACGCTTACAAAGAAACACGCTAACATGCAAACATACGCATATGCACGCACGCACACACACACACACACACACACACACACACACACACACACACACACACACACACACACACACACACACACACACACACACACATTTATGCACATACATATTGCGTTCATACGTACTTGCCTTATACATAATTATAACACTTTCGATGTAAAATGCACAAAAATACATCACTGGTTTGTGTTTTTTGAAATGTCCTATTTCGGACGAGTATCATTATTAATGTATTTGTACAAACTGGTGCGGAATCCTTTACACAACTGATATGCCTATTGGTAGCAGTATGGCCTCGTTGTGTTATCTGTGCCAGAGGGTGTGCCGTCCAACTTCTCAAACTTCCTCTCAATGTTTCCCATTCTTGTATTTCAATGTGTTCTCCTGTAGATCACATTTCATGTTATAATTCGGTATGACTGTTAGTACTATATTAATAAAACTGCACAAAGTTCCGTTGTCAAGTTATTCCGTGATTTCGGCACCACACACTTTGCTTGGTCGATCTGTATGTTTTTTTCTTTAAACAACAAGTCATCATAACATGTTGTCCAGATTTAGTTGGCACAGTAAAGTTCCGGTGTAAAGAGGGCGTTATTTGGACAATGCACGAGGGCGTTGTAGGAACAAACCACGGGGGCGCTGTTGGGACAATCCACGGGGTCGTTGTAGGAACAATCCACGGGGGCGATGTAGGAACAATCCATGAGGGCGTTGTAGGAACAATCCACGGCGGCGTTGTTGGAACAATCCGGGGGGGGGGGCGTTGTAGGAACAGTCCCCGGGGGCGTTGTTGGAACAATCCACGGGGGCGTTGTTGGAACAATCCACGAGGACGTTTTTGGGCGTTGCAGTAACAATCCACTGTGGCGTTGTTGGAACAATCCACGGGGGCGTTGTTGGAACAAACCACGAGGCGTTGTTGGAACAATCCACGGGGGCATTGTTGGAACAATCCACGGGGACGTTATTGGAACAATCCACGGTGGCATAATTGAACCAATCCAAGGGTGGCGTTGTTGGAATAATCCAGGTTGACATTGTTGGACCAATCCACGGGGCGTTGTTGGAACAATCCGCGGGGGCGTTGTTAAACCAATCCAAGGGGGGCGTTGTTGGAATAATCCACGGTGGCGTTGTTGGGACAATCCAAGAGGGCGTTGTTGGACAAATCCAAGGGGACGCTGTTGGAACAAAGCTCGGTGTGTTTTGGGAACAATCCACGGGGGTGTTGTTGGAACAATCCACGGGGGCGTTGTAGGAACAATCCACGGGGGCGTTGTTGCAACAATCCACGGGGGCGCTTAGAACAATCCAAGGGGGCGTTGTTTGAACAACCCACGGGGACGTTGTTGGAACAACCCGCGGGGACTTTGTCGGAACATTCCACAGGGGCTTTGTTGGAACAATTCACGGGGGCGTTCGTATGGATGGTATCATAAGTTCGTAAAGTCTAAAAAATTATGTGCGTTCAGCATTGTTCAATCCTCCTCCCCCACCAACACGTAACTTGCGATTTTACAATCGAAAATTGTTATTAGTATCGATTTGCATTAACATATGTTTCACTCGGTAGGTGGCGCATATGTGACAGTTTTTTCCGCGATACGTGGTGGCGACCAAAGCCGCCCACACACGTAATGTTCAACGTATTGTGGGACTTCGCGAATTTTCTCGACCACCCGGTAGAACACTTTACAGTTGGACTCACTGATAGGTTTCGGTTAGAACCACTATTGTTCTAAATAATACAATAAAAGAAAGGGACTATGAATACGTGTATGAGTAGTGCTGACATAAACGTTTCACATCAGTACGGGATTGCAATTTCAAGGGGGCAAATAAATGATTGGGATAATAGTGAACAATGCAACATAAAATAAATGCCGCAGTTCAAAGCTATAGTTAGCCCTGGCTTAGAATATAGTCTACAAGCTAGGAGTTCACGTTGTAAGCATGATCTAGATATGGTAGAGTACAAAGCAGAGCAACTACAACGACGCCAGAACTAAGATTAATTAATTGTGAAAAAATACCTAGTAAAATGTTATTTAACAACCGTAGAGACTAAGAGAAAATCAAATATAGGTGTATATGAAAATATTGACAACAGTGTTTTTCTCAGTTAAGAAAGGTGGGATTAGAGGATGCAAAGTGACGTTAGTGGGTGAACAGTGTATTTTAAATATAACAAACATTCATCATCACTGATGGAGCGTGGATGGGACAAAGTGTTTACTGATTGTTTAAATGTGTGTATATGTATAAAAACAAAATTGAGAAATATTTCAGAAGAACGAGTTATACACACATATAAACATGGATTTAAAATTCGACACGTTTCCTTGTCCACGTGCCAGCTAGTTTATTTTAATACTATTAAATTGTTTTTTAAATCATTCATGTGGTCGCATGCATGCATGCATGCATGCATACACGTATGCATACACAGATACACACAGACACAGCGACAGACACACACGCGCACGCATGCACACACACGCATACTCACTCACACACACGCACATACGCACACACACACACACACACACACACACACACACACACACACACACACACACACACACACACACACACGTGCGCACGCACACGCGCGCGCCATGAGTAGATTACAGCAAATCGACGTCCTTGTAAGTTATTGCTTATTCGCTAGATGGCAGCACGTTATTACTGTAAACAGCAACGGTCACAATTGACCGGCCTCGAACCGGTAGAGACGCAACTACGCGTGACGAGCCGACATCACGCAGGCGAAAACAGGTTTTGGTCGACTCGAACAACAGGGCCCGGTAAGGTCGCTGAAAGGGCGAGTGCCTGCATGAATACTAATGCGTGGGTGCGTCACGCTCTGCGGCTGAGTACCACAAAATATGACTGGGTATGTGTCAGCGGATATTGTTGGCTGACCGGATAGTTGTTGCACTGGCTTCGTCAACTCGTTCGACAACTACGCCTGTTCGCGGCAGCTTGTTTGGTAACCGCCGTCGCGCTTGAGCGGGCCGGGCTAAACCTGTCAGGTGAGTGGTATCGTCTGTAGTAAATCGTGTGCCGTTACTGCGCGGTACCGACACATACAGCACTCGGGCTACGATCGACAACGTCAACATGCGCATACGGGTCGCCGGACAGACGTTGATACTGCGTCCGACAACATGGACGATCACCTTCCTCGTGACGTTCATGCTGCTCGCCATCTACGTAATCACGGACCGGCGGGGAGGCGCAGAGACGGTCGTATCGAGACGATCCGACCCGCTCGCTGGAGTCGGCCCGCTCGCCGGTGGCGTGCAGTTCAAGGCCGTGAAGCCAATACGGCAGTTCCATGACCAGGCCGACGTTAACCGCCCCGTCGAGCTAGACGATGGGGCACGCCGGCCACCGGACATGAAGGCAGGCGCCCCGAAGCGGCATTTCCAGGCTCCAGCAGGAGCCGAGGGGCACAAATCCCACGAGGAAGCTCCTCCTCTCGAACAGAACATCATCCATATGGCAATGGACGCTGTCCGTGCGCGTATGCCGGTCATCAGACACGCGCAGAAATCATATCTGGCCTCACAGCTGCGCCCTTCCGACAGCCACTATAACATCAACGTGACGCTCAGCGATGCAATCTCTCTGGACCGGAGCATCAAAGACACGCGACCGGCGTCGTGCCAGGCCAAGTCCTACCACCGCACCAAACTCCCTCGGGCCAGCATCATCATACCTTTCTACAACGAGGCCCTCTCCATGCTCCTACGCACTGTCCACAGCGTCCTCAACCGTTCCCCCGACGACCTCCTCAACGAGATCATCCTCGTCGACGACTACAGCACTCACAAGCATCTCCTTGACCAGCTTGACCGCTACCTCACCCTCCTCCCCAAGGTCAGGGTCATCCGCAACTCCGCCCGCGAGGGTCTCATCGTGTCCCGGATGCGGGGATGCGCCTTGGCCAAAGGTCCAGTGGTTATCTTCCTGGACGCTCACACCGAGGCGAACGACGGCTGGCTGGAGCCGCTTGTCGACGAGATACAGAGACACCCAGAGAGCGTCATCCAACCCTTCGTCGACGGTATTGACGCCCAGAGCATCGAATATTCCTCCCCTCCCAGTCTCTACAAAGGCTCCTTCAGCTGGGATCTCAGGTACGTAGACTTCGAACCCAACACGCACCGCCTAGTTGGAATGTTTACGTAACTTTGTTCTTCGTGCAGAGTGGTTTTAAAATTCACCCAGTTAACATCGAACCCGATTCGGACCGCCATTTTGAGTCGTGTGATAGATTTAAAATTGCCACTATTTTATAATTAATGCAAATATCAACAAAAAATATGCAACTAAACGATTGAGTTTGGTAATTATACAAATATACTCTGGTCTGGTCCTTACACACATGTATTCAAAACGACGCCCGCCTTTGCAGGCAGTCACTTTAAAATGTCATTGAAACCTACGACGCTGCTTAAAAGGAGGAATAAGTGCACGGGTTACACGGCATCTCTGAAGCAGTGATACATTCCTCACAGCTGTTGCAGCTGTTAGATAAGCAAGGTTTGTACAAACGCCACGGTTGATGAGAATGACGTAATATTGAAGACGGTTTACTGGAAACTAATCAACCGTTACCTATATTAAAGAAACTCCTATAATTCGCCACGGTAACGGACAGTAACTGGTATCCCCCATTAAGTATTCTGGTGTTAATCATTGCTGTGTGTTTTTCCGAGGCCAAAAGTGATGTTGCTTTTTGTTGCGGAGTTACTACAGACATATATCTCGCAGTTAGTTAGTCCGGGTTTGCTAGCTGGCAGGTGTCACAAATATATATAAGTTCAGTGTTCCATCTTGCCCCGCCCATTTCCCGTCAAGCGTCAGTAAAGTGTCCTACAGAGGCTTCCCTCGGGTGACAATCGTCAAACTGTGACCATCTGCATAAGTGTTCGCCACAATCTGCAATGGCTCCGGAGTGAAACATTCATTAGGCGATCCGCAGGGCTTGTTCGGTAGATATCAAATATACAGTAGTCTCACTGCTGATAATGGTCGTGTGAAACAGACGGTCGTAACTCCGCTGCAGAAAACAAGGGCGTTGGCGTCAAGTGTCTGTGTGTGTCTGTCTGTATGCCTGTATGCCTGTATGCCTGTATGCCTGTATGCCTGTCTGTCTGTCTCTCTCTCCATCTCCCTCCCCCTCCCCCTCCCCCTCCCCCGAAGTATCACAAAACAGGAAAAATTACGAGCCAAACAAAAAGATTCAGCATATTATCATTTCTACACAAATGACTATTTGTGAATATATAACATATCATTCAGAGGTAACGTCTTACATCTGTACACCTGTTCGGATGTGTCACGTTTTATGCTGCGACATGCATGAATCAGTTTCCGATGTCACGGCGTCTGCGTTCGTGTTGCGGTTAACCAAGAGTTGCGTACCCAATCATCGTGATCCTCTTTTCTCAGTACTCTTGAGGATGATGGGGATAGTTCATTTTAGTGAATACGTTTCTTGCTATCATATCCAGTATATACTTTTCCCATTCTTAAGAAGATGATTTCCTCAGTATGACCAAAAGTCCGGTTGAGTGACGTCATCGTACACAAGCGGAAGCTTGTAGTTCTCCTCATCTCGCTTGACTGCTGCCTACGTTTCTGTGAACGAATGTTGATATGACAAACAGATCATAATCAACCGAGACGATGGGAACTACACATTTCCACATGCATACGATGACTAAGGGTGACAGCTGGAAATTGCTTTACTCTTACGATAGAATTACAATAGGTGTAGTACTATTGCCACAGAGTGCTGACGATAGCGATAGTATCACAATAGCATTAATGATTTATGAAAAATAGTTCCCCAAAAAACTATCCTAAACCATAAGGTAAGAGTGGCGCCATTATATGCCCTTGGAGGCAGTCGATTCCCAATATCTCACAATGAGGCTGCTATGGACTAAGAATGTTGGTCCTGGGTCGGTAAAATTAAAATAAATAACAATTACGACAATCCACGGGGGCGTTGCAAGAACAATCCACCGTGACGTTGTTGGAACAGTCCGCGGGGGCGTTGTTGGAACAATCCACCGTGGCGTTGTTGGAACAATCCACGGGGGCGTTGTGGGAACAATCCACGGGGGCGTTGTAGGAACAATCCACGGGGGCGTTGTAGGAACAATCCACGGGGGCGTTGTAGGAACAATCCACGGGGGCGTTGTAGGAACAATCCACGGGGGCGTTATAGGAACAATCCACGGGGGCGTTGTGGGAACAATCCACGGGGGCGTTGTGGGAACAATCCACGGGGGCGTTGTGGGAACAATCCACGGGGACGTTGTAGGACCAATTCACGGTCGCGTTATGCGACCCAAGTAGCCGTGTTGATGTTTTTGCAAATTGTCGTTAGTATTGATAGTTCAATGTATTATTGGCGATAATTGTCGATAGTTAAATTTACAATCGATAGAACACAGTCGTCACATCGACTATCGAGATAACTTGATGTAGTATCGTTACACTACTAACGATGTCACCGTCTGACCGGGAAGTCTTGTTAAGAAGGGCAAAGGGTATACGGGTAAATTAATCTTCGTATATGATAACAAGACATGTATTCAATCAGATGTCTTTATCCATGTCACCGTACCTATCGAATTTGTGGCCGGGTCTCACCTTTCTGACCTTACCGGTGCAAATGACGGGTCAGGCGGGCCAAATTCTTGTCTCATTGTCGAGTTAAGTGGTTTTCCTCTACCCCCATCGTTCATCACCCGGAGCTACTGCAAGAGGACAAACTCGTTCAATAGCACGGTTCCCATTGTTACACGCCAGCACAATGAATGAACCACTCAGAGCATCGTCCGTAGCCGCTAACTAGGCTATTGTATTGATTCAATAACACCAATGGTTTCCGCGAAGCTGCCTTTCTATCTCAAGAGCATGGTTTATGTAGTTATTTAGTGGGACATGGTTCTCGTTGGCGAACACTGAATGATTGCAACGTTGACCTAGTGTCATCAATTCGAGTGAGTATTTGAGTACAACAGGATATTTGTGTCCTAGGAGGTAAATGCTGATGGCAAGAATTCTAATCATTTCGTTTGGACGCCATGGTTAGAGAATAGGCCTAGAAGATGTTTTGTCACAGGAGATTGGCAATTTTATAACAATTACAGGGGCGGCTTCACGTGAACAACTGAGTACTTTGGCGAAAGATCGATAGTATACTGTTGTACAAGACCAGTATTAATCTTGCTAAAACACATTGTAATCTGGACAAAATAGACCAAGTAAGTACTGTACCAGACCTGTCCAACAGTGGCGACATGCCGGTCGACAAAGGAACCCTATCATGCTTATCCAACAGGGGGCACGACTGTCGTAGTACACAGCCTGGCGCGTCGATTGCGTGACTCGTCGTTCGTTTTCTGACCGGGAAGTTCTACAGATCCACGCTTGTGCGTGCTCTCAACCCTAACCACAAACCTCACACACAGCAGTTGGTTTGCATTTACAAATTGAAATCCAGAGACAGAAAATTCCAAATTAATTATCCCAATGCTCGCGAAAACTAAAATAATTAATAGATCTAGGTTCATACCAACCGTATTAGTCCTAACACTGAACGATTTTCTTTCGTTGAACGTCGACTGATTTGGCAATACAGAATCTTCTCTTAAAATATACGCTGAAATCTTTATGTTTTCAACGTTATTGGTTTATTTTTAATGCACGTATCACTCAACTGAATGTTACAGTAACAAGTTTCGGTGTGTCTCGAATCAATATGATACGATAGTATTTTCTTGTATGAAACGTTGCGATTTTTGTATTCTCACAAATATACCGGTTTTTCTTAAAGCCAAAATCCTAATAAGTTAGACGGAGCTAATAAATACTGGAAAAATTGTGTGCAAAGATAAACCCACGCAGACATCTTGAAACATGTCACCACATTTTTTAATTAACCCGTGCAATGGATGGGAGCCATCAATAAAATCCTGCAACGGGTTGAATTCCAAAGAAATGTGTAATTTTATACATACCTTTCAACACTTTTAAAAGAAATACGTTAACCCCAACGATAATTGTTCGAAATATGACACTTTTCAATCACACGCACAGTATTGAAGGCGTACGTGAATTGCCATGTTAAGGGATCGCCCCAAAACCTACCTACAATATATTGTACAAAATCAATATGATTTAGTATCCACTCCTTCCAACATAACTGAGTAATATCGACCTTTGTTCGGTTTCAGCAGCTTCTAATTCGATGACTGTTCAGAACACTGATAAGAAAATAAATTATGTTTTCCTGAACAAATACATCATTGTACGCCTCAAAACGAATTCCAAATGTAATCGTTTTCGATATTATTATAAACCCATGCACAAATGCTTCATACAAAGACCCCCACTATTGAGTACATTAGCGATTACGTGACATCCGGCCGCGTATCATAGCAACGGCTTTTGGCGGGCTACACACAACTGCATGAAGGCGCATCAGCGTCTATTGCGATCAAACGAGGGAAAGAGTCCACTAGTTTTTTCAGCTGCACATCTGACGCGCCTTTTTGCAGTCGTTGTGTACAGCCCGCCAACAGCTGTTGCTATGATACGATAACGGATGTCACGTAATCGCTAATCGTCCCAGTAGGGATCACGACTTATGTAATCGGATGTTGTTGACATTATATCGAGGTCATTCCGTGCAGATGACCTTTAAAAAAGTGACACTCGACCATTTAATTAAATTTCTAGCTCCCCAAGATTAATTACGATGCGCCCGATGATTTAGGCACAGAAGCAGGTTGTTAGTAAAATGGTATTTACACTTGTACTACTGATTAAAGTGTCTGTATAAAGACTGATCTAGATCTCCAAATTTACATAGAACACAACAGCATGATGACAGTCGACTGCACTGATTCAGAACGTGTATAACCAGTTATCCATAAATTTGAATTTTCAAACAAAATGAGAGTTTATGTTTCTGAGGTTACTGGCGCTATAGTGTTAATATGCAAGACCACACAGTATTATTAACATTGCATTTATTACTTACAGTAATTTTGAAATCGGTGGCTCTTCAGAACTGTGATCGGAAAACAAAACTGCTCTAATAATGGAACATACGCACCATTATCTAGGTGGATATCGACTATACATGATTATTTATTATTATCATTGACTATACTCTATAGTAATAATTATTATTATTATCATAATCATTGTTATCCAACATTTGCTGTTGTAGATACACATGGCTGCGAGTGACGGACCAGGAGGCGGCCCGTGCCATCGAGACGGGCTACCCGTTTTTCTCCCCGACTCTCGTCGGCTGCGCCATCGCCGTCGACAAGGCCTACTTCCTCAAGATCGGCCAGTTCGACCCGGGCATGAAGATCTGGGGCGGCGAGAACATAGAGCTGGCCTTCCGCACGTGGATGTGCGGCGGCAGGGTCGTCACCGTGATCTGTTCGCGTGTAGGACACGTCTTCAAGAACTTCCCGTACAAGTTCGACGGCGACCGGGAGTCGATCGTACAGAAAAACCTGATCCGGGTGGCGGAGACGTGGATGGATGGTGTCCGGAAGTACTTCTACGCATCGACGCGAACCTATGAGTTCAAGCGGGTCGAATTGTCGCCAGAGGACAATAGGTGAGTGATTCCGGAAGGTCGTAGACCACATTCTTTACACTGGTACATAAATAGTCCGTACGAATTTTTTTTAATATATGTATCTATTAGTTATTATGATACTACAACTCATCGTGTCTTACTGATGAACATATTATTAATGCATAAATATACCAATACAGTGCTGTATTGTGCATATTATTAAATCGTGTTAAATCATGTCAAATCTTGATAAATCATGTTAAATATTGTCCAATCTTGCTACAGGTCGCTACAAACCCGGAAGGACCTACGTAAGCGTCTCAAGTGCCACAACTTCGAGTGGTATATGTATAACATTATACCGGAAGTCGCCATCCCGCCAATGGATGCCGTCTACTATGGCGAGCTGATGAACCTCAAGTCTCACGCCTGCTTCGAGATTCTCGATGACTACTATGTCGGCATGACGTACTACTGCTTCGAGCACAAGCTCATTCCGAAGAACAACTTCGCGCTGATGCGCAACGGGCTGATGCGGTACCAGGACAAATGCGTCAAGTTCGACGAGCGCATTCCGGTCCTGCGCCTGGCTGAATGTCCGACGGAGGGTCTGGAGAAGTTCGGCACGTGGTCGCTACGCAAACACGGACACACGTGGGGTCAGTTGGAGGTGTCCCTCATCACGAGTCACGGCGTGAAGATGACGATGTGTATCATGCAGGTAACGAATGTGTTGGCGGCACACAGCCGCGAACAGATGCCTGAGTTAGCGGCGTGCGACGCCAAGAATGACTTCCAGCTTTGGTCGTTCAGTTACAAGTTCTCCTTCGACCAGGTACCGCCCGAGGCCATGCTCTCGTAGGCAACCACTTGTCGCCGAGAGATGACACGCTACGCCACGGCCTCAAAGGCATGCACAATGGCGCAAATTGTCGTCGATAGATTGCTCGTCGCATTGAGACTTCTTAAACATCGTGACCTCGTAGGCATCCGTGACGACGCAACTTGTCGTTGAGAGATCACACGATGCAACGTTACCTTTTACGCATCCACGACGGCGCGAATTGTGATTCAACGGCGTGTTGTAACTGCGCATGTTGGGGCTAGTTCGCGTTGTGAAATAGCAACCAACAGACATTTCTTACACAAGATTCAGGCACAATGACGGCTTTTACAGTGCTTTCTAAAACAAGTGAGATAGTCACCATGTGACTGTTGCTATTTATAAACGCGTTCAAGAAGAAACAGGTGGTCAATGTTAGGTTACAGACAGGGTTACTGAACCGGCCGGACGATTGGCGGCATGGGTGATTGTCCTGATTCGATTAACTGGTCATGGTTGACCATTGCGATCTCATAGGTAGTATGTTGTACCGGATTGGTCAATTTGTAGATATGTAATGTAGTAGTCGTCGGAGCGTTAGGTTCACAGCTATAGATACTGCTAATGATTGTTATAATGCAAGCGGTATTTCCCACACGGTTAGCGTGATGTAGGCCTTTCAACCAAGTCACGCTACGCCACACAAGATCGGAAAACCTATAGTGGGACGAGTCCAATGAAGGTGGTCTCCAGACACGGAAAAAGAAACCGCACGACAATCCAAACAGCATTCAGCCGTGAACTTTCAATATAATAGGTGTGCTTATTTTTAAATATTAACAATCCTGTATATTCAATTACGTTTGTTCTAATAGCCCACTGGGTATCTTTTCACCGCAGAGATGTGTGTGCCAAAAACCTGACTGAAACATAATAAGCGTGTGTCATGTTTCCGCTATAGACGAACGCGGGACTCGCCTTTCTTCCGGTCTTCTGGTCACAGCAAAAGAAGGAAAGAATGGTGTCTAAACAATGGGTGCCCGTGCCGGTTTGTCCGCCGTGTATCTGACGTTGCACGCTAATTGCATTACTTTTGTATTGATTACATAGCACGATACGTTCAAGGTGGAATCCACGTGCATGTGATGCTTTTGGCGTTGCCTGTGCCGCTGGAGAAACGTTATAGGGTTATAGCAACACATAAGTATCGAGGCTGGACATAGCGCTCGTCACAGTATTCTGGTTAACAGAAGATTACTTCGCTACACTTTTTACTGTACATGGAGTGTGTTAATTAATAATACGCATGTTTACTGATAATGATATGTGGAAGTGCCTGGTGATAATATTATATTGAATGCAGCATGTGTTATACACTGGTTATTAAAATCATAATAAGCGTCGGTGAGTTCAACTTATAGTTGCATTGCAGTGTTATTCAATTGTCGATACATAGTTATTGTCAATGTCAGCATTGTTGTATTGTACCATATGTAGCATAATGTTCGTTGCGGAAATATTAGTTGGACATTCTTGTAATACACGTCAGAGCGTGCGGCTGTGTTTACCAAAATAAACGAAGTGTTCGTTTGAACTGGGTTTAGTTTGATTATCTATCGATCTGCTGCACCATCAACCGATGGTGGTGTATTGGGAAATTCAAATGACTCGTCGGGTACGTGACACCCCAAACTATCAGCACATGATTTCCTTCTATCATAACATTTAATACATATAATAAATAAATATATAAATTAAGCTTATTGTAACTCAGAGTATACATATAAAAGTCATACACGAAGCGCACAATCTACCGTAAACCCCTGAGTATTTATTTCTAGTTGCACAACCCCCATTATATTAAAGTATCGATATATATATACATACATATATATATATATATATATATATATATATATATTATATATATATATGTATGCATATATATATATATATATATTATATATATGTATGTATATGTATATATATATATATATATATATATATATATATATATTATATGTATGCATATATATATATATATGACATCTTGATTAAAAATGACTCATGGGGTATAGGCATTGCCAACAGCGCGACAAATATATAATTATATATATATATATATATATATATATATTCGTCGCGCTGTTGGCAATGCCTACACCCCATGATTCATTTTTAATCAAGATGTCTTTGTTACGCTGGATATTATTAAATTTGTGTATGCTTGCTTTCATCTATCGCCCAAACAGATAATTCCGTCTTTCGTTCATTTATCTGTATTCATAAGCGTGTAAGTAATGTCCGCATACATTTTACCAAAAAATTATTCGTTTTAAGGATCCTTTCTATATAGTTGCAACACTATCCCAGAACATGCGTGGATTTCTTCAAAGCAAAGAACGGTTTTCTCACACTGTCACAGTATCTTGTTGTGGAAGTAATTTGTTGTACGTCTTTTATCAAATCGTTTGTCAAGATTGTCTCCACCGTAAGCGACACATGGCGCCACCGCACTACACGTGTGTCTGTTGTCGACTGCTTTAATATTCCCCTTGGCCAAATGCACCGGCCGACGATAACGCTACAAACGAATCGTGCCATCAAGTGTCGTGGGAAAAGCCCACTGATATTCCCATAAAAAACATACCAATTCATAACACTGCGTCGCAGGTAGCAGTCTATCTGACAATGATAGCACATATTGGCTATGGCAGATAGAAGACCACAGCTGGTTTCTCAACCTTCTCCACATAGCTGGCTATTTTATCTTCCCCACCTAAGGTGTGTCATACCAGGAACGCGCTCACTTATTTCATTCATGATGTATATGAATATGCTACCACAGGACAGGACTAGTCTCACATCGTAGCTCAGAGAAATCACCATGCATTTATGTCATTATCAACTATGCCGCACGGAATACACTCTAGAGAAAGCTCGTACTTTCAATGATCCACAACATGCACATGTGTAGCTTTTGTGCTCTAGCGAAGTGCAACGCCCGCGAAGGATCCAAGGCGGTGGCGGAGTACCACAAATGACTGGATAGGTCATAGGTTGCGTTCAATTGGTTGGTCTACTCAACCAGTCACCGACGACTGTTACAAATGGATGTAATTTTACATTTATTTCTCACGCTTAATGATTTTTTACAAATTCAAAGTTGCGGACTGTCTTTTGTATCGTTATAGTCGGCTGTCCTTCGATTTACATTTGATTTGGGGATCTAGAAATATAAAATACAAACTTCGCCCGCGCAGTCGATAATGTCATAGGATGTCGCGAAACTGCATAAATCGGAGGACTTCGAAACGTAATTAAATGATCGTCTGCATTTCTTCGAAAGGTCACATGCACTCGATGACCGCGTTATATGATGTGACCAAAATTAGTTCGCATGTAATCGCCGGTGCACTAACGGAATCCTAACTGCACCCCTATATTGCATGCATACACGTGTACTAAAGACTATTACGCTGCATAAGAAAATTTAAAGCGGGGATCATCTAAACAAAAGTCGGCATCAATGTTGTGGTCCGCAAATGTTCCCTCTTAAGTTTTAAGAAGTCACGTTTGCAAGGTGCAAACAATACTCAAAAGGAACCCCGACTGACAATTGTTGGCCGTATATGATTAGTCTACCATCATCTTGAAAGTATATAACTGCCCCCTCGTAGATGTGCCTGTGCAGGGAAAGATCGTTGTTTGTTTAGTGATAGACGACTAAAGTGCTTTTGGAATGGGACTCACTTTTGAAGATATACTGCACCCTGACAACATAATTTATGGTTTACTTGTATAATTACTAGGTATTGGCCTTTTATATACTTGTTAGTGATTGAATGATGCACTGTGTGCGGAGACAGAATCCGGCGTTTTGGTCAGAAAAGGCAGGCCTGCAACTGCAAGAGCCCCCCCGTGATCATGTTGATTTTCACAAACCAAAATGAGAAACATTTGACGGAATACGTACCGCAGGTCGATAGTAACGCAACAAAAATGGTACACCTTTATTAAATCCGAATCCTTATTGCCTAGAAAGTGGATATTCCTGTTTGCCTCTTAGCATTGTTTTTAACTGAAAAAGAAGTGATGCTTCACGCATATTGCGCAACCCCCGATTAAACACAAGACTACAAGAACTCCCATTCGCATCTGCGGTATGGCACCCATACGGTATGGCACCCACGCGCGTCACGGGTCAGCTAGCAGAGGCAATTTGATGACAACCCCCACATATGTAATTATTTTTGCAACTCACCAATTACCCGCGTGCGCCATCACGCGAGTATCGAAACCTGCGGATTCAAAACACGTTTTCATTCAACTGGGTTAATCATGCCGTGTTTATAATAGGTGGCATTACCGCAAGTGTTCGGTACACGACAGGGGCCGGCGCCTAAGCGATGCTACCCAAGAGTGTCTCTATTACAATTCACTACCTTAACCGGTGATTCTGGCGTCAGCGTCCCCACGCTCATAGGGATTATTTCCAAATAAAGACGTGTGTGCCTTACACAATTGCATGTGCTTTACGAGACGGCTGCCACAGAGGTAGTAATTGTCTATCTACATATTGACAATCACCTATCGCGTGATTTCGCCGTTTTTTCTTAACCGTGTGTGACTGATGACCAAGTTCGATGCCCCATGTGGAAGCCTACATATATTCGATACACAATCTACTGACAGTGTCTGCTACTTAAGTGGTTGGTTCTGAAAGCTGTGTGTTCATGCGAGACGTTATAAATAATCTGGTCTGGTATGCGTATGTGTAGGCACACTTTCGGGACGATTACTTCGCAGTGGCTATTATAATGCCAGGTAGTTACAGTAAGGAGATTAAGCAGCGTGAGGTGCCGTTTACTTCGTTGTTTCGTTCTCAGTAAAACTGCATGAATTGGCTTAAATGTCAAACCTAAATGTGCACCGTTTTCGCTCATCTCAACGCCATGTCAGGCTCAACAGGATCGCAAGATGCCTGGCGAACGTCACGAATGTCACTTTTGCGCTTCGGCAGGGAACTGACAAATATGATACGTTTCAATAAGGTGGTTTCATAAATTCGCATAAGTCCAGAAAGGATAGCGTTCCGTATTCGGTCAAACCAACTCCGAGGCAACCCCCACCAAAACTTGGTGTGCGGCTTGCAATTTTGAGCGATTCAAATGGCTTCCATAACCACAACCAATATCCACCGGATTCAACGTGTGTAACATGGTTGCCAAAACAATACCCACCACGCTGTTTAGTTCTGGTATCCACAATAGTGTCAATGAGGTACAGTGTATCGATGTATTTCTATGCGATACATCATCATCATCATCATCATCATCATCATCATCATCATCATCATCATCATCATCATCATCATCAACATCAACATCATCATCATCATCATCATCATCATCATTGTGCAGCCGTAGTGTCCCGTGGTTGGGCGAAGGCCTCAGCATGTCGTTTCCAAATGTGCCTGTCTTGCGCTATCCTCTGTCAGATGGTGCCCTTCCAGTACTCGTCTAGTTCGTCTCTCCATCGTCTCGCCGGTCTTCGGTCGTTTCCCTTCATAAGGTCTCCAGGTTCTGATACGCGATGTCCATCGGTTATCTCGTAGTCTGCTAATGTGCCCTGCCCAAGTCCACTTCTGTCTTCTCATTTGTTCTATCACGTCTATGACCTTTGTATTCTCTCTTACCCAGATGTTTGTTTTGTTTTCTCCCGATATGTGATGTTTAACATACTTCTTTCCATCTTTGTTTGTGCGGCTGCTAGCATGTTCTTTGCCTGGATGGTGAATGCCCATGTTCCATCACCGTATGTCATCGCTGGAAGAATGCACGAGTTGAAGTTCCAAAGTTATCCTTGAAAATGTCGCGGTGTTTCGCGAATGCTGTCCAGCCACCAGTAATCCTTTTTTGAATCTCCTTGTCTTTATGTTTGTTTCTGATACCATATCACTGTCCCAGCTAGACGTAGCTTTCAACGTTCTCTATCTTCGTCGTGTTGATATATATATATATATATATATATATATATATTGGTGTGTCATTTTCTAGCGTCAGTTTTGTCTTCGAGATGTTCATCTTTAGACATTGTTTTTCACTTTCATCAGCTAGCTCCTGCAGCATGTTTTGTAGTTCTTGCGGTGTAGTAGCGCATATGAGTATGTCTTCGGCGAAACGAAGATGGCTGAGATATTCTCCGTCTATCCTCAAGCCTCTGGTTTCCCAGGTCAGTCTTCTGAATATGCTTTCGAGCATTGCCGTAAACAGCTTGGGCGATATGGTGTCACCCTGTCGTACTCCTCTCTTGATGTTGATGTTGTTGCTCTTTCTGTGTAGGTGGGCTGTCACCGCGCTGTTGGTGTAGATGTCTTTCAAGAGATCGATGTACACATATTCCGTCCCCGGTTCTTCAAGGGAGATCAATATTGCTTGAGTTTGTAACGAGTCGAAATCCTTCTCGTAGTCGATGAAAGCGATGCAGAGCGGGATATTATATTCTCGGCACTTCTCTTTCAGTTGGTTTACGACGTGTATGTGGTATGTCGTTGAGTACCTGCTTTTTTGCTCTCGTGGTTGGTTTTCATCGAGTGTCTTCTCTAGCCTATTCGTTAATATCTTTGTGAGTAATTTGTAGATGTTTGATAACAGACATATCGATCTGTAGTTCTTTAAGTCTTTCTTATTTTCTTTCCTGAAGATTATCACCACCTTTGCGTTCTTCCAAGTGGTGGATAACCGTATTTCCGATAAGCATTTAGTATACAGCTTAGCCAGTGTCTTCGAGATGATATCTTCGCCTTTAAATGTTTCAATGTTTACATGGTCCTTGCCTGGTGTCTTCCCATTCTTCATATATCTTAGCGCTGCGTCCACCTCCCATGGTGTTATCTATTGTACCTCATTCGGTCGGTGTGAATTATGGTACTCTGAGAGACAGCGTAATATTTAGCAGTGCACAGTTTGTTACGGAATGTGGATTTGTAAAACGAACGATGCTTTAAAATGTATAACATGGCATCGTGCTATTAGTCCCGTTTGGCAGTTTGAATCAAATGTCTTCATTTGACTAATTACATCACTTTTCGAAAATTGCATGTAGCTAACCATATTTTATTTTGCAATTTTACGAAAATTGCTGGAAAACCGCGTCACATGTGCCAACAATTCAGTGTCGTGATTGGTTGTTGAGATTAGGTCAAATCAAGACATTGATGGTGCAGGATATTAATGCAAGTAAGTAGTACATTACAAGTAGCTAAGATCGTCTAAATCGGAACTTTTTGTTCATAACACTAAGCTTAACATTGGAAGCTAGCTTTTTCTGTAACCCCACCTCAAATATGGAATTCACCGTTGTTTTAAAACTATCTGAAACTAGCAATCTTTCAGAAAAAGATCAAGATTTATTTGTTAGAAATTGGATTCCCGCCCTACAACTTCGGCGGTTTCTTGCTCTAATGATGACACTTACGCATACCAGTTCATAATATTGCCTAATTTGTATCAGAATAGATTCCATTGTCATACTTGTTTTAATGTAGACATTGGTTTAATATTTTTTTTCTTTCTGTTATAACTATTATTATTACCATGTCTATCCGTTGTTTTTTGTTTTGGCCAGGTATTTAGTACATACATATGCGTACGTTTAGATATTGCTATTTATATTTTGCCATATTACTATACACTAAAACAGAACCTGCTAACACCCAAAGTTCATCCAAAACAGATAGTGATCTCTGTCATCACGTTTCAATTAAAAAACACAAATAGTGTGAAGGGTTTTGTAAAAAAAAGATACAAAGTCAAACAACAATTAGAAACGAAACACTTCAGGCGAAGTTTGCAAAGACAGTCGGAACTATAACGCCCGCGGGGAGCATATAATCAGCAGTCGGCTCGCGACAAAAACCGGTTTACGTAGCTGATTCACCGAAGCATTCGACTGCGTCGAACGGTGACTGTCTGTCGTCTTTTGTGCCGGAGACAGCGCGTGATTGATCACGTGTAAGGTCACGCCAACCTTTTTACTCGTGGAACGCCGCTGAGGAATGCAGCCGTCGTCTGAATACGGCAGTTGTGAGGCGATTCGAAGCAGCGTGCTCGCACTGGAATGTTGTATCCCTTCTAGCGTCGCCTGCTAAGTCCGTCTTTTGTTCCGGTCAATAAGAGACTTGCCCAAGAAGATATAGAGTTACAGGGACTGTATTGTACTTCTTCAAATGGTCATCATTGTCGTTAGTTACACTGACAATGTGAGCATTCAACGTGGTACAAAGAGGTGCTTGTCTGTTTGATCCCGGCCCCATTTTAAAGATGACATTGCATTATTGCATTAGAAATGGCAGGTTGGGTGATAGGTGGGGTCAGATGAAAATAGTGAAGGTACTTGTCACACGCACGCACGCACGCACGCACGCACGCACGCACGCACGCACGCTCGCTCTCTCTTCTCTCTCTCTC
>OZ023217.1:11444534-11607516 GCA_963995525.1 Escarpia spicata
TACAAAGTGGATGGATGTACACAGGAATTGTGTTTACTTTTTGAGTCATTGCCGTTTGAACATTGCGAATGTTTAAAGTTGCAATGAGATTTAATAGTTTTTTATATGACGTACTCTCAAGATAATATCCTTATCTACACGTTTGTCTCTGGATGTACACAGGAATTGTGTTAACTTTAAAAGTTATTGCCGTTTGAACATCGCGAATGCTCAACCTTGCATTATATCCGCTGCCGCGTATACATTGCGTTCACTAAGAGTCATCTATAAAATATATCTCTAAATTTTGACTTTTATACCCCCAGATCCCCTTGTAAAGCTTCATAATGCTGGTCTGAACACTTTAGGGGGTTGCAGACCATAATTCAAAACTGAAATATAAGCATCGGAGCATCATCCCCAAAAAATATTTGGGGGATGACCCCAAATATTTTGTTTGGAGCTGGAGATGTTTAACCCGACAATATTTTGGTAAGAGGATGCAGTTGGAGGTTTCTGGTGAGCCTCAAGGATGCGCAGTTTGAGGATTTTTTTAGTCTCAAGGGGTGCAGTTGGAGTGTACGTGCAGGAATAGGGGGGGGGGGGGGGGGTGGTGGTGAAAAATGTCTAACAGCAACCCCCTCACAATATAACAGTCGAGCCAACCGAGACAGCCACAAGGTGAAGGAAGATATGCGACAGTGAAAATTGTTCAGTGGTGCTGAAGCTCCGGTAGCCCCCCGAATGAATTTCGTTCCCGCGCAACCTAGTTGGAGGGTTCTGGTGAGTATCAGCCCCCATTCAGGTTTACAATAAGCTGAAGCTACACCGACATGGCAGTGAAAATGCTTCAACAACCCCCCCACCCCGTCTACACTACCCTGTATTTTAGAAAAAAAGTAAGCCATATTCCTTCTAAAACGGAAGAAAAACAAATGTACAATGTATTTCATTAGGAAATGGAAACCCTGGTTTTGATTAGCTGCTACCAAAACTTTGGTTCTGGGTTTACAAGTGCCATGTATTACACATTACTTGTACAACACCGATTGTAAATGTATTGTTCAATTTCATGCAGCCGTGGCCATGGGGTAGATATGTACATTCCAAACATTAGTTTCTGCCATGGTCATTCCATATGTTATCAACCTAGAAAATACCAACATTTTCAATTAAATATGGCTGTGAAATAACATTGATAACAAAAATAACTTCTTTAACACATTAACACAATTTGTGCCAAAGTTATTTAAGGGGTAAAGCAAAATGTTGACTTTTTCAATAATTATATAATGAATTTCAGGTCTGAAAGTGTAGTTACTTTCACACAAATTCATAACATATGCCAAGATTCAGAAAGGTAGAGAGTATTGCTAGTCGATAACACGTGGAACGACGAGACGCCTATGAAAAAGACAAGCAAGGAATCCAATGTCTGTACACAGGTAAGTTCAAATATTTTATTTGCTTGTTTAGTCACTTGGAGCACCAGATGGCACGGTCTGTCCAGGTGGAATCAACACGTATTTGCTCGTTTCGCCACCACTTTGCATCAGGTGACTAAACAACTGTGCAGCAGAGCGCTTACGACCAACCACCAGGTAGCGCTCTTCACCGATGCCATGACTACGACTCTTTAGTCCAAGTTTGCGGCATTCCGTGTGAATCATACTGCGCTCCTCCTTGGAGAAGTCTGAAGCAAAAGCGATGTCGTCCTCGTTATCCGAGCAGACGTAATCTTGCAGACTTTGTCGAATCTTTGTCAGGAAATCGCGGCCGATGCCTTGGTTTGATTGGAATCCCAACCCCGATCGTCTGATGACACCAGACACGGACACAGGTTCGGCGATGCCTTTATTCCCTTCCTTTCCCACGCCACCACCAGTCCATCCCATCTTCATTAGCAGTTGGTTTCCTATGTTCGACGTAGGAATGGCTTTCTTCGTTTCTATCTCACCCAGCAGTTCCTCCTTCGTGATGCCAAGGTTGTCATTGTCTTCATGCTTCTTGATGTTTATTGTCCAACTGTTCTCCCGCAGTCGTGCCAGGGCTTTCTCCGAGGCCAACCTCTTTGCGACTTGATTCGACTCAGCTGTCGCATCTGTGAATGGCAAGTCGTTGATGTATAGCTGGCACTGAACGGTGGTCATGCCAAGGTGCCTGAAATCATAGGTAAGTGACACTTTGTTAAAAGCTGCACTCTCATTCAGTACACTCACCGCATTTGGTGTGTCTCGCATAACCGACTGAATGATAACGAATTCTGATAATGATAGAGGCACTGATTTTCGTTTCCGGCTTGTGGCCGCTGTGCAGTCATTATTAGTTGCTGCCCCCTGTTGAAATACACTTGTACCAGCCATGACAGATTGTTCTCTTCCACTGCTCAATGTCTGCAGTTTTAGTTTATCATCACCAACAACATGAATTGGTCCGCTCAACAGCAACACAGAGAGAGCGTTGTCAAAAGCAGCATGTTTAGCTGCCTTTTTGTTAGGTGCTGTGCCTGTGCCAACCATTACAGTGTCTATAAGCACGTTACAGCAAAAACCTTCCGTTGGTATATCTTGAAACTCTGTTGATAACTGCATCTTTACTTTAGTGACAGCTGTATGCAGGGTTCCAATGTGATTATCTGAAAGGTTCTGTTTTTTTGACGACTCAAGACACTTTTTAAGTTTGAAAAACTGATCGTCCATTGGATGACGTTTCTGTGATACAAACTTTGTACTTTTGCAACCACCACCACCTCTAACTGAGTCGACATTGTGGTCATGCTGAAGTAAAATATCTGTAGAATGATATTTGTCCAAAGACTTCACGAAACAGATCGGTGCCAATGTTTTGCCATGCTGACTGTTCTGCGTACCTTGTCTACCTTTCACCGTCTGATAGCTGTCTATTCCCTCAGACGAAGATGCCGGGTTTCCTCCGACATTGCTTCCCGCAGCTACAAATTTAACTTCGGTTTTCTTTCGCGCAGACTCGCGGTGCTCCTCGACGGTATCCTTCAGAGATTCCGTCAACGTTTTCAGTTGTTGCATGACAGGTAGTGGGTATGAACAACCGTAGCATTCAACGTTGACGAAACAGCTTGCCATACAGAGCAGACGGTCAACGGGAAGATCGTCGTGGTGCGCGAGCAGGAACTGGCGTCGCAAACCCCATTCTGCGTTACTTTCGTGGCTGTGTTTGTATTTGTCCACATCAAATTCACCCGACGAGTCTGCCTCTGCTTCCATTCTGCGTAGATATACTACTGCGCAAAGGCACGTTTTGCAGTATTTTATTTAGAAGAAATTTATGAATGTAAGCCGTTTAAAACGAAAACGGTTCTTCACATGGCTGCCATATTAAAAAATACCCGGATGTTTATTTCCTGATTTCGGAATGAGTTCTAACACACGGACTGTATTAGCAGTGCCTCTCCCAATTTGATTTTTAACAGGATTTAAAAAAATTGTCATCCAGAGAATTATCTCTAGATGGCAAAGTGGACGAGGAAGCATTTTGCTAACCCCTGCGTTAGCCCAAGATTGGGTTGTTTGGAGTACCTGACCTAGAGAGCTAAGAGAGTCCAACTTTTTTAATTTATGTGTATCCTGCTCTTCTGAGGTATATATGCTGATTTTGTTTTTAAACAACGGCGAACGAGCATTCTCTTATGCACTCAAGTCACATTTTTACAAATCATTTTAACAGTCGACGATTGTAATTAATTATCCATATATTTCTTTTATTTAATAATTAATATATTGTTATTATTGTAATATCTTATATACATGTGTTTATTTATTTTTAAAATATCTTAAATATAGTTGATTATATTTGGTAATAATGATTGCATTTTTTTGCACATTAGTATTTTAAATATGTATGGTTTATAAGTTATTAATTTATTTTTAATAACCATTATACAGCGCTCCAGAACAATTATTCGCTCGACTCATTTCAAATTAATTTTACAAAAAGGCAGATCTAAAATTATTAATTCTTATTAATAATTTTAATGATCACGCATATGCCTATACTGACCACATGATGGGACCAATTTACACAGCGGTGATATAATTCCAGGTTGGGGGGCGGGCAATTTGCGTCCTTTTGAAAAACTAGTTAGCACAGTTTGTTAGCACAAATTTGACGGAATAAATGTTCGAAACTTAGCATATACCCAGTGGTCACACGACGTCTATTAGACGTCTTTTTTAAAGGTAAGTTCTTATATAGCGCAATATCCATTCATGAGACTGCTCAACGTGCTACTCCCTGGCAGCCTTTTCAATCGAACACCATATCGACTTCCCTGGCAAGCATCCAACTACGCTGCAGTTGATGCGCGAAGACTATTCGTACATAAAAATACACCACTGTCTACAGCCAAGTATTCGTGAATGAACTGGAGCAACGTAGAATGAACAAACTTGCCCAAAGTTCAACACGGCAGCGTAGAATTCGAACCCGGGTTCTCTCGGTCGAGAGTCCAAAGCTCGATCTCGCACCACTACGCCACACACCGTGTTGGTCATACGCAGGCGTCGTTACAAAATGACGTACACAACGACGTATATTATATGTCTTTTCTATGACGCCTAAAATTAAGACATACAAATTGAAACGCAATTTAGACTTTCATTGGCAGAATAAATGTTACGTCTTTTAGACATAAAAATATACCACATTTGCATACCGGATAGAAATCCTATGGCAGAATTTGTTCAGGTTTTTAGCAAAATGGAATAAAACATTACGAAGTACGGTTTTTATTCTCACCAATCTAACAATTTGTTACCATCCATGCAGCTTGAACCTTCCCTCCCTTGCTCTCTGCCTACTTAACTTCCTCGATCCGTCGATTATTCCCTCCTTCCTTCCATTTGCTATGAGTATAACATTTCGTCTAGACCAAGGTTCAGCAAACTGTTTAAGGTGTAAGCCAAATTTAATTGTTTCCAGGACCTAACTATCATTTGTACGTTATCTCGAGCTATGTTGGAAATCGGCACTTTTATTATCCATAAAGCACTTTTATAGGTAACAAATTTTGCAATCTTAGAAATTCTCCTGCAAAGCAGCTTTGTCAAAGCCAAATGATGGCGACAACTTTTTTAAAACGCCACATGCAGTTTAATGGCGAAACTTCCATCGCTTCATAGACGCTGATAGTCAAATTTTGTGTTCCCTGAGCAGCATATGCAACGTGTTCAAATGTCCGAAAACGAGTGTCAGAACTCACGGCTGAACTGGAAATTCACCGGCTATAATACGCTATATATTTCGTGTGCTACTTTCGCTCGGTACCCCCTCACCCCCAGTGTATATATGATGACATGTGTTACAGAATTGTTCATGCAGCCCTTTCTCTGTTTGTATAAAGTTACACCAACTATTTCATAGGTTGGTGATATATCCGACCGGGTAATGGTCGGAATGCACCTCTGCCTGAATGCACCAGTCGCAATGCACCAACTGCCTAGTCGCAATGATCCAACCGCGTGGTCGGAATGCCCCAACCGCCTGGTCGCAATGCTCCAATGGGGTGGTCGCAATGCACCACCTTTGGTCGGAATGCCCCACTTTGGTGGGTGTCATAGTTAAAAAATATACAACTTATTGAGAATTAGGTGATAAAAGAACGGAACTTGGCAAATATGTAGAATAGTTCGTAGTTATGATGTAGTTCGTTTTTATAAAGACCTCCATGATGTATACATATACAATAATACTGTTATTATTATTACTAGATCATCGCATGTGTTTGAGCTGATTCGTTCGCTACACATAAAACATAAGAACAGGAAATGCAAGAAGTATAATACTTATAATTAGCATTTCCTTTTTCATAATACATGTACTTAAAAGGTAATTGCTAATAAGCATGTTTTACTATAATTATAGACAATGCGGACTTGATGACATCAATCATCAGACAGGAACAAGTATCTATGATGTAGATACATTTGACACATGAAAAGGATTTGAACATGATGTATAAAAAAGAGTAAAAAATTGAGAATTCAAAGAGTATATCATTTTACTGACGAATAGGAATAAGTATCGTTGATCTAAGAACACTTGATACAAGATTAAGATTTGAACATTATTATAGCGATACAATAAAATGTACTATCTATTATATTTACTGACCAGTAGTGATCTATTCCTTTTCTTAAAGGAAATTATAATTTCTTGTTATTCAGAATGTAACGTAATGCAATAATTATACTAACACAAATCTGACACGCAAGATCTGCTCAGTTCCTAATTTCTCTTCAAAGCATTCAAGGAGAACTTAGTAAGAACTAGATTACCCAAGTAAGCCTTCATGTCATCAAAGTCAAATGGAAGCCAACTTCACCTAGATGCTGCTAATGTCGGACGAGTTGTTTCAACAATGCCGTTAGTCAAACAAAACGGTATATTCAATGAAACAATACAAGGGTATTAAGCCAATTGCTCTGGCCTCCAAATCAAAGAACAGACAACTGCTCAATAAAACAGAATGAGTAGAGAAGCCAATTACACAAGCCTCTAAATATTCTTGACACACACACGCCACTATTGTCATTGTTGTTGCTGTCAGCCTGTCACATTAAAATTCAAAGGTCATCATTTCAGTGTAATTTAATAATGAATGATCTACACTATAAGAAAATATAACCTTAAATTATTTCTAGAAAATCAAAACGAAAACTTCCGCGAAACAATATAGTAACTATAATACAGTAATTGTTTTATTAGTGTATTGACTGATTAATAATTTCTATTTATATTCGGTAACATACTTAATTTACACTATTTTCGTTAGCCGAGCCATTCATGCATCATTTACATCAATCATTTTCAAAATGATGACCTTTGAAAAATATTTGTTTTAAAATTATAATAAATAATATAAAAACGTAAACATGCATGCATTAAAACATAAAACACGTAACTACGATATATATATAAATCGAAAATAGTATATATATATATATATATACCTTTATTGTTTTATTTAATATTGTATGTATTATATACATATATAATTATACACACACACACACACACACACACACACACACACACACACACACACACACACACACACACACACACACACACACACACACACACACACACACACACACACACACACACACACACACACACACACACACACACACACACACACACACACACACACACACACACACACACACACACACACACACACACACACACACACACACACACACACACACACACACACACACACACACACACACACATATATATACTTTGTACTATCTTTTTGGTACAATGCCGTTATTCAAACAAACCGACCTGCTCAATAAAACAATGCCAGAGTAGCTAGCCAATTAATATGGGCACACATCCAAAACAACCAACATCTGCTCAGCGCATGAGCAGGATGCCTATTAGGCATTTACTACATGACTTCTACACATCAAAGGACAAATATGTAATCGATATTTCACGATAGGTTATTTAATACGATCATACATGTGTATATGAAGAAAAAACATAGTTTACTTTCAAGAATGTACAGAAAGTCAACGAAACATGTTATTTCTATATTAATTATGCATTATTATATTAATATATATAATTTTATTATCTATATATGCATACATTTTACAATATTACAATCAGTGGGGCATTCCGACCAAAAGTGGTGCATTGCGACCAGACCGTTGGAGCATTGTTACTACGCCGTTGGAGCATTCCGACTATGCAGTTGGAGCATTGCGACTAGGTTTTGTGCATTCAGGTAGTGGTGCATTCAGGCAGTGGGGCATTCCGACTATAATTCATTCGACCGGCTCTCTAATTGCATTGAGAAATCTCACAAAGGTATCATACATCTCGTCAGAAACGCTTCTCGACTCAGCCAACGAACAATGTTGTATGATACAACATGAACATTTTTATGTTGCTCTTGACATTTCCCAATTCTCAGAGCAGATCTCGCGGGCCAGCTGGAGACCATCCGTGGGCAATAATTATTTATTGTAATGGTCCATGCGTTACATGTATTACCCGTTACATTAGCCCTACCGTCCGTCTACCGTCAGTGTGCATACAAACATATTCTTTTCTTTTTATCAATAGGTGGCGCAATAGTTGTAAATATGGTGCGAAAATTAAAATATCATGAGAAGAAACTTCTCAAAAAGGTAGACTTTATCTCATGGGAAGTTGACAACAATTTACACGAGATAAAAGTTATGAGAAAGTACTACATACAGAAGCGAGAAGATTACACAAAGTAAGTTACATAAACCAGCTATGTATAATTGTAATGTCGTTATCGAGTCTGACGCCGGAGTGACGCGTGAGGCTTGCGCCGACGGCGACGGCGTGGCCGTGGTCGACTCAGTCAGGTCGACTGTCAACATGAATTTGATGGGGAATGTTGCTACCACTGACTGCTGATACACATATAATAAATTGCGTGCTCTTCTTATTCGGCATGATAATTACGTTCCTGGTTCTCACAACCTACCCCGAAACGTCTGGGAAAGTTAAGACTTTTTGAATGCTTGGATTTCCAAAGTTGACAATTACAAATACAATATTACCAGTAGTGAGTACTAGTGGCATACTATGTGACTATGTCTACAGCATTAGCCATGGCTAGGCCTAGGATAGGGGATTTAGCCTATTTTAGGGCAATACTGCCATTAGGCCTACACTACACAGTAGGTACGTGACAATTTTTTTAGAATACTTTGTATCTCAATAAAACTGATATCACTGGAAAGAGCTTAGAAATACCTTTAACATGGTGCTTATATATTTGTACTGTGGTGAATATTAAGAAAGTTATGCCAATTTGAATGTCGGAAATTATGTCTAAATTTCGTCCCTTTGTTTTACAGTAAAACATTGGCAAACGTGTGACCAATAATCAAGTTTTTGCACTTCAAAATGTCATAACTTTCTTAATATTAATATTATTAAGATAAAAATTTTAGTCCATAATTCCTATGGACAACTATTTATAATTATGTAGTTTTAATTACATTGTGATGCTAATTAAGTTCTTAGATTAATAATTAATTACTCAAACGAACAATTCAATGAGATCATTTTTAAAAATAAATTCATTCATACATCATATATTTTAATGAAATGTTCAGTGACATCACACCACAAAATAACATACAAACAAGTGATGGGAAAGTAATGTGTCTGTCCATAGTATTTCTCCAATCAAACATCATTAATTACTTCCCGAATTACTAATTAACTAACTTACTGGACTCTTAAATTTCTTTAAAACATAATTCATAATTAATATATTTAAATGACATACTCACAAGAAACACTACTAGACAGTAGAGAAACTAGAGATAAAAATATTAAGTATTTAAATTGTATTCCACAATTACACTTAATTAATTATTTCATGAATAACTAATTAACCGACTTATTTAGACACACGGACATGCAAACATGACAATTGTTTTACATGTATTCTATTCATAGTTAGTCATAGACAGCTGAACAATTTCAATGACATTTTTAGTAAACAAAAACTGGAGATAGCAAAATTAAGTATGTAAATTGTATTCCACAATTAAACATAATTACTTATTCCATGAATAACCAATTAACCGACTTATTTAGACACACAGACTTGCAAACATGACAATTGTTTTACATGTATTCTATTCTTAGTTAGCCACAGACACCTGAACAATTTCAATGACATTTTCAGTAAACAAAAACAGAAACTGGAGATAGCAAAATAAGTATGTAAATTGTATTCCACAAAATTAATTCTTATTAACCAACTTATTTAGACATGACATGACAATTATTCCGGTCGATGTTGACGGCGCAGGTTCGAACGGTGCAGGTCCGGTCGATGTCGACAGAACAGGTCCAGGTTGAACAAACACTCCGCGGCAAAGCACATCAAACTTCACAAACTCACTTCCTTCTGTTAGATGTCTGTACTTGTCCAATGTCTTACACAGTTTCTGGACCCGGTACTTATAAGATGAAAGATCCCCAGGAACAACATCCTTCAAAGCTGTGTGTACGCGAAATCACACGGTCGTGTTCAGTGTACACAAACAACACATGGCCATTCAGGATATCCTCACCAACACAGGACAAGGTAGCGAAGTTGTCTGTTAAATGCTGCCTAGCAAGTCCAACTTTAGCAGCAGGAGCCTTCCGTTTCTTTTTTGGAGGCATCTTCTGAAATTAAAATGTATAATATATATTAATTACTATGTAATAGTACCCAGATTACAGATAGTAAAACAAGATTCAATATTATACTTATATTATTATAAGTGTGCATGTGATGTGCGCGTGTTGGAATGATTATGTATTAATTGAGTAACAGTTAATAAATTAATATATAATCACACCTACCACTCAAATAACCTGATATAAGACATACAAGTAGTTTCAATTACAATTTAGAGTAACAATGGCTTCTTTTTGTGTTGAATCATCTTTTGTGTTGGCTCCAATATGCTGAACAGCCAATAAAAACAAAGAGGACTGCTAAGTTAAATAATCTAATTGCAATCAAATATACAATCACTATCAAGTAAAATAACCAAATACTCAATACACTAAGTTACTGTCAAAACATTAAGTAAAAACAACTGATGTAGCAGAATTGCATTGAAACCTCTGGAGATCTAGCAGCAAACAAGCTTAAATCATAAATGCACGTGTTTGTTTGTAAACACTTTCTGAATAGCCAATGAGGATGCCTAAAACAGGTCACGTGATCACCGGGCTGGTGACAACAACGATTGAGAACGATCACAAATCGGCAATCATCCTCTAATCCGTATTATTGCATGAGTTACCAACAATCCATAACTTGCTAAAATATAATAACATTAATATTGGATGCCTTAATGGCACAATTAAACATGGTTTTGATGGTAAAATAAAACAGTGGGTGACCGTTCGAATTTGTCAACATCGACATTTCTCGGAGTGAAAATAGTTTTTCCCTCGCCTAAAAACAAGTACTTCTCTGCCATAGATTTTTCCCAAACTTGGCCAATATATACATAAATATACATTAAACATGTGTATAAAGTTTAAAAACTTTCAAATCCTTACCTTCAAGATGAATATTGACGCTGAAAATGACGTTCGATTTCAAAATATCACAACTTTCCAAGTTTCCCTCCGATATCAACAATTCGAAAACGAGGTAGCAGAGGAACATGTGAACTAAGTCATCAGTGTTGCTGTGGCTTGGGTATCCCTAAAATAGACCGATGACGCTACAGGAAAGGGGTCGACCCCTTTCCCCGAAGCGCTCTACAGCGAAACGATGCTCGAGGCCGAACCGGCCGCCGCGGGGTGGCGGAGTTTGTCACGTACCTATACACAGTCTACACAGACAGATCCATCTACTTTTACTGTAGTGTAGTCTACAGAACCGCCCCATCTTTGCAACCTCCCCATACGTACAACATAATCATCAGCAAAATGGTGTTGACTGTTAAAAGAAAGAAGAAACAATATAAATGTAATAATTGATTTGCCAGTTTTTGCCTGATTAACGACACATGAATTAAAACTGCACAAGTTGTACAGTCATTCTGGCTGCCACAAAAAAGGACAGACACCTTTTCTCCTGTTCTATGTTATGTGTGAACAATTTAGACTGTTCACAATAATATAGTTGATCGTCATTATTTCTTTTTGATTGGTAAGCACATTTGCTTATCTTTACTGTAGGTTTCAAGTGAATGACCAATATGTACAATCATAACTGAAAACCAAAACTTGTTAACGTGAAATACTCATGCATGTTCTACAAACTCTGCCTGGGGCGTGTGCAAACCAGCACATCCAACTGCCAGTCCCAAGCATAAAAAAGGAGGAGGGTTGGCATCAGGAAGGGCATCCGGCCGTAAAAAAACCCTGCCACAAATAATTTCATGCAGAGTCAAAATATGAAGGAGTTTACAACTAGAGCATTCCCTGTAAGTGATGTGCAGCGCAACCGCCCCGAGCCTGCAAAAAATATGTGAATGGGTAGACATAGGACACTAGTGATCACCAAGGAAAAGAACCAAAAGAATAAGATGGTGGAAATTGAAGGAGGATAAAGTAAGGGATCCATTCATTTGCAAGGATAAGGAACTGCTGACTGCTTCGCAGACTGAAGAAAGGACCACAACAAGGACACAGATGTACCCAAAGATATTGCAGCTTGGACAATCAACACCAGGCAGATATCATGAAAAGGAGTCGGTGGTGGTGGGATGAGAAGGTGCTGGAGGCGGTCGCAGAGAAAAGAAAGGTACAAGAAATGGTAGGCATCAAGAGACGAAGAAGATCGGGTGAGATACAAGAAAGCAAAGAAAGAAAGCAAGCTGGCAGTTGCAATAGCCAAGAATAAGGCGTACATGCAGTTGTATGAGGAACTGAAGGGGAAAGAAGGAAAACAAAGGATATACCGGCTGACAGACACCAGGAAGAGGAGATCAGTGGACATAGGAAGGGTAGCCTTTGTCAAAGACAAAGATGGGGCACTACTCACCCAGGACGAAGAGATACAGGAGAGATGGAAGAACTATTTCCATGAACTCCTAAATGGCGGGAAATTAAAGTCAAGAATTGGCAGGGACCCAGGCAGTACAGGGCCCAATTGAAGAAATCAAACATGGGGAGGTGCGGACACAGATGGGCAGAGCTGGGACGTAACGAAGTACAAGTACTTCACTACTGTACTTGAGTAGAAAAGTTTACTTTTCGTGAGTAACGAAGTACATTTTTTTAGGAGTACTTTTACTTGTAACAAAGTACAAATGTGTGTACTTTTCATAAATGTAACAAAGTATCCATAATTTATGCATTACAAATTCTGCCTGTGAGTGCAGCCTGTGAGAGGTTGTTTAGTGCTGCTGCGAGCCTGCATAGGTGATGTAGAATTTGAGAACCAGCTGATGCTCGAGCTCAATAAGGCGTTTGTTTGAGGAGCCAGCCTGTCACTGTATCCTGCTGAGGATCCTGTCCTATTCAATAAAGTGTTTGTTTTGCACAATACTGAATTTACTTGTTTGTTTGCAGTGGGTGACCATGTCAACAGTTTTTTTTTATAGAAAAGTACTTTTGCATTTACTTCAAGTACATTTGTTTACTTTTTACTTCAAGTACATTTTTCAAAAAGTTCTTTTACTCTTGCTTGAGTAGCTTTTTCCACAGTTACTTGTACTTTTACTCAAGTACAAAATAAATGTACTTGTTACAGCTCTGCAGATGGGTAAGATGAAAAACAAGGCGTGTGGACCAGATGAACTACCAATGGAGGTAGTGAAGGTGCTCGGACAAGAAGGAGAGAAATGGATGGTAGAAGTGCTAAACCAGGCCTTGAGAAATGGTATCCCAGATGAGTGGAGAAAAAGCGTGATTGTACCAATCTACAAACAGAAAGGAGACCCTTTAAATTGTAGCAACTTCCAGGGGGATCAAACTTCATAGCCACACTCTGAAGCTCTGGGAGAGGGTGATAGAGAGAGAAATGGTGGAGGTAAATGAAAGACAATATGGATTCCAACCGGGAAAGTCAATCGTGCACCACTGTTCTGCCTCAGGAACCTCCAAGAGAAACATAGGGAGTTCAGAAGAGCTGGTGTTTGTGGACCTGGAGAAGGAATATAACAGTTCCTAGAGAGCTGATCTGGTATAGCCTCCGAAAGAAGAGCACACCAGAATACTACATTAACATCATAAAGGACATGTATGAAGGGTGTATGGCAAGCATCATGACAAATGCTGGAAAGACAGAGTAAATCAAGATTGAAGTTGGTCTACACTAGGGGGCAGCCCTTAGTCCTTTACTTCTGATCATTATCCTGGACGTGATTACAGAGGAGATCAAGGAGCAGACACCCTGGGCTAAGTTGTTCGTAGATGACCTGGTGTTGTGTGATTCAGACGGAGGTAGGATAGAAGAGAGAATGGAGAGAAAGAATGGAGAGATGTGGGCTAAAGATCAGCAGAACGAAGATGGAACACCTTCCGCCAACAGGGCACACAGAGCTGGTGAAGATGAAAAAGTATGGGTCTCAGGAAAAGGTAAACCTCCCAACTGTACAGACTTCTAAGTACCTTGGCTCTGTCTATCTGGAGTGATATGTGAAAAGAAGGTGCCACAACAGATGAAGGTCCTGCTCTACAAAACGGTAATTAGGCCGACACTTCTCTACGGCTGTGAAACATGGCCACTATTGACAAGAGATAAAAAACGACTGGCAACAACGGAGATGAGAATGATTAGATGGGCAATGGGTGTAAGCCTGCAGGAGCAGCGGAGGAATGAGGACATCTTGAAAGAAGCCGATGTGGAGAGCATTGTTGTCATCATGAGGAGAAGAAGGCTGGAGTGGTTTGGTCATGTGAAAAGAAGGAAAGAAAGGGAAGACATAAGAGCCACCGTGGAGATGAAGATAGAGGGGAAACCGAGCGAGAGGGAGGCCCAAGGTGAGATGGCAGGACACAGTGAGGAAAGGTTTAAAGGCATGGCAGATGAAGGAAAAATAAGCTTAGGACAGGAAGAAGTGGAAGAGACTCTGCAAGACCTGCCACCCTACACAGGGAGAAGGCGGGAAAAGGTGAGAAAGTCATGCATGTTCTACTACCGGGTAGTGGCTGGCGAGATCACCAAATGTGCTTGTCACAAGTCTTTTTTGTTCAAAGTTATCACAACAGATAACTTTGTACAAAAAATATTTAAGAAAACTTCTGTAATGACAAGCTTTTTTAATGCAACTGATGTTTTCAGATATAACAAGCTATCAAGACACATCCGTGAACTGGCCAAGAAGATTAAAGAGCTTGACGTCAAAGATCCATTTAGGATGGAAGCAACGTCACACTTCCTGGAAAAACTGTAACTATGACCTTATCAATTAGTTATAATGTGCTGGTTTGAATAAATTGTACCCACTGAAAATTGGTGACAATTGAATAAAACAAAATATCTTAATAACAGTCATCTTAAATAAAATGAATGAATGAATAAAGACTTCGGGTAGCAATGATGTGCTGGTTGCAGGAAACTCCTGGTAGATTTGTTTTACAGTAAAGTAAGTTTTGCATGGAAACAAACAACTATGTGACAACAATTTAAATGGCACGTAAATAGGAAACCTTCTGCGTGTTGTTTTATTTCATGCAGTATTGGACAGGAAGCCAATGCTTCAGAATCAGATGTCACTCTTGCCAGTCGTACAGTGCCCAGACATCCTTTCGTAAACGCAGTGCCACCACTAATTAATTTATTAATGTAATAATATATTTGTTTATTTGTTAAATGTTCTTACAATTCGGATGGCATCATTTTTATTTGTGTGATATATTACAATGTGTATGTGCCTAGCACTGCCTACAAATGGGCTGGTCCCAGATATTTTGCCAATTTTAGTTATTATAAATAGTTGTTTGTTTGCCTGTTTCAGGCATGCAATGGGACTAGTTCCTACAAAAAGAAGTCTACAGCTGTGTAACGAAGTCTCAGCCAGCTCATTCTGCAGGTCTGTCAGACTGTCTCAGTTTCGTTAGGTACTCATTTAACACATGGTTTTGGGGCATGGAAATCCTTGAATAATATAGAATTTCATAACCCCTGGTAGTTAACATCAAGGCCTTGAAAGCATGGAATTTTGTAATGGTATGAAAAAGCATGGAATTCAAAGTTTTCAGAAATAAAACGGCGGACGCCCGAAATGCTCAGTTCTATGCCTGTGGAAACCATGAGTGGCGGACCACTCGACTCCAGAGGGTGTCACTGTGGGAATCAGTTTTAAAAGATAAAATATTGTAATGGTGATCTATAGATGTTGCCCTTGGTATGTGCAACGGGTGGGTCTAAAATAGCACAGATATGTATGTTTTTGTAATTATCATGCTCAAATGTAAGTTGGTTTTGGCATGGATTTTGTAAAGGAAGTAGGGAAATGGCATGGAATTTTATAGAACTTTGCTCAAGTTGAATCCTTTAACAGTTACTATCAGATAGAAAATATGTGATTCATGATAATCTTCACCATTTGTTTTCTTTTAGAATATTGCATTTGAAGACATGCAGTTGTACATTTTTGTAATTGGCCACTGTAAGTTAACCCAACCCTGGCATCAGTAATGCTTGGATTCACATAAAGCTCTGTCAAAAAATAAGCAGTAATGGTACATCTAATCTTCTTTGATAACAAACATGTACACTTTTGTAATTGGCCACTGTAAGTTAACCCAACCCTGGCATCAGTAATGCTTGGATTCACATAAAGCTCTGTCAAAAAATAAGCAATAATGGTACATCTAATCTTCTTTGATAAAACAATGTACACTTTTGTACTCATACAAACTAATGAAACCCTTTGACAAGCATTGCAATTGAATTGTTTGAAGTGCTATAATTGTAACCGATTTTGTTGAAGCATTGTACACAAAATCTACACATAATTGATTTTCTGAAGTATGGTTATTATGTGCTAACTGATTTCAGTTGGTTTACAGGTGATGATAAACCGATATTTCTTGTTTACACCTGCAGACGTCGACTTCCAGTTGTGATGGTGAGGAATCACATGGCGGAGAACCTAAAAGCTGCAACAACCTTCATAGAAGCCGGCCGTATCCTTGTTTCATTTGTAGCACACAAGTTTAAATTTTTAAACTGGATGACGTCGATCCATGCTAGATCTCAAAGCAAGTTAATTATTTCTCTGGACCTATTACACAACACCAGCTATTAAAAAAGAACGGTGCACTAATATTTTGTATCCAGCTTTTGTTGTTTGTAAACAATTTGTTTTTATTTGCTTTCTGTTTTGATGACATTCTAATGTAAATATTCCCACGTAATGTGTGATAATTCATTAGATGGTTTGATGTAATTATCATCTTTGAATTATGTTGAGTCTCGTACATATCTATGATAACTATTCTGTACATTCTTACCAAGTGGTAGTAAAGTTACGATTATTTTAATGGAACAAACTTCTCTAAATTATATGCGTTAGAGGTCTGCCACATTTAAGATTGTCTTGTGAGAATGTGAATAACATTGCAACAAACAGAAAGTCTAAATTGTGGCGAAAAGTTGGGGCTTTAAAAACAACACTTTTGGTACAATTGATTGTGGTTTATCAGTTGTTGGTGCATTTTGGAGGAGACTTCTTGACAAGTTGTTCAGATGTGAGAGTGGGACCCGAAGTTGTTACAGACACTGCCTTCCTTCTCACAAGGTAAGGTCACTAGACACGGTAACTTTATGAATATTGAGCTAGCGTGTGTGTGTATGTTGATATTTTTCCTAGACGGTTTGCATCTTGGTTACCAAATTTTCAGGGATTAATCTACAACCCTTTGGCAGAAAAGTAACACCTTCATTTTCCAAAAAATTACATATGGGTTAAGGTTTCTTGCTGGTTTTACGGTTCATACCGGACATTAGACGAACGTGAATTGATTGTTCGCAACGTAAACGCGAGTGCAAGCGAAAACTGCTCAAATTTACATCAAAGCAAACATCCAGTACAAATACTTCGGGAAACCATCTTCTGCATCTGTGTGCATGTAGCACTGTCCTGAGGATGGACATCTTCTGCGTCTGTGTGCATGTAGCACTGTCCAGAGGATGGACATCTTCTGCGTCCGTGTGTATGTAGCACCGTCCAGAGGATGGACATCTTCTGCGTCTGTGTGCATGTAGCACCGTCCAGAGGATGGACATCTTCTGCGTCCGTGTGCATGTAGCACCGTCCAGAGGATGGACATCTTCTGCGTCTGTGTGCATGTAGCACCGTCCAGAGGATGGACATCTTCTGCGTCTGTGTGCATATAGCACCGTCCAGAGGATGGACATCTTCTGCGTCCGTGTGCATATAGCACCGTCCAGAGGATGGACATCTTCTGCGTCTGTGTGCATGTAGCACCGTCCAGAGGATGGACATCTTCTGCGTCCGTGTGCATGTAGCACCGTCCAGAGGATGGACATCTTCTGCGTCCGTGTGCATGTAGCACCGTCCAGAGGATGGACATCTTCTGGGTCTGTGTGCATGTAGCACCGTCCAGAGGATGGACATCTTCTGCGTCTGTGTGTATGTAGCACCTTCCAGAGGATGGACATCTTCTGTGTCTGTGTGCATGTAGCACCGTCCAGAGGATGGACATCTTCTGCGTCTGTGTGCATGTAGCACCATCCAGAGGATGGACATCTTCTGCGTCTGTGTGCATGTAGCACCATCCAGAGGATGGACATCTTCTGCATCTGTGTGTATGTAGCACCATCCAGAGGATGGACATCTTCTGCGTCTGTGTGCATGTAGCACCGTCCAGAGGATGGACATCTTCTGCGTCTGTGTGCATGTGCATCCAGAGGATGGACATCTTCTGCGTCTGTGTGCATGTAGCACCATCCAGAGGATGGACATCTTCTGCATCTGTGTGTATGTAGCACCATCCAGAGGATGGACATCTTCTGCGTCTGTGTGCATGTAGCACCGTCCAGAGGATGGACATCTTCTGCATCTGTGTGTATGTAGCACCATCCAGAGGATGGACATCTTCTGCGTCTGTGTGTACCTGGGTATGTAGCACCATCCAGAGGATGGACATCTGCGTCTGTGTGCATGTAGCACCGTCCAGAGGATGGACATCTTCTGCGTCTGTGTGATTGTAGCACCATCCAGAGGATGGACATCTTCTGCGTCTGTGTGCATGTAGCACCGTCCAGAGGATGGACATCTTCTGCGTCTGTGTGTATGTAGCACCATCCAGAGGATGGACATCTTCTGCGTCTGTGTGATTGTAGCACCATCCAGAGGATGGACATCTTCTGCGTCCGTGTGCATGTAGCACCGTCCAGAGGATGGACATCTTCTGCGTCCGTGTGCATGTAGCACCATCTAGAGGATGGACATCTTCTGCGTCTGTGTGCATGTAGCACCGTCCAGAGGATGGACATCTTCTGCGTCTGTGTGCATGTAGCACCATCCAGAGGATGGACATCTTCTGTGTCCGTGTGCATGTAGCACCGTCCAGAGGATGGACATCTTCTGCGTCTGTGTGCATGTAGCACCGTCCAGAGGATGGACATCTTCTGCGTCTGTGTGCATGTAGCACCGTCCAGAGGATGGACATCTTCTGCGTCTGTGTGCATGTAGCACCGTCCAGAGGATGGACATCTTCTGCGTCTGTGCATGTAGCACCGTCCAGAGGATGGACATCTTCTGCGTCTGTGTGTGTATAGCATCATCCAAAGGATGGGCATTTTACATTTTATAATTATATAATTATCACAGATTCGTTTGTATTCATTTTGGAAACTTTAATTCTATAAGTTGCCTTAAAATATTGATTTACTACCAAGGACACAATTAAGAAATACAGTAAATCTCGCCTAAGTCGGATCTTTGCTCAATTCGGGAATTCCGAGGAACGGTTGATTTGTAATGTATTTCCCATAAAAATCTTTGTTTAAGTCGGATCTTCGCCTAACTCGGAATAACTGAGTCGGTCCATTTGATCTGAGATAATGTGTTTTTTCTCGCCTAAGTCGGATCGGAGTATTCAACCAAATCACTTGGTTGCTTGGAGTGTATGTACCATATGAAATAAAAAATGAAATGGCGTCTTCACTCGTCTAATACAACTAGCATCACCAAGCCAATGGATGCTGGTATAACCAAGAACATGACGTTCCATTACTGGTACACCCTGACCACCAGGAGACTAGAGGCATCAGAAGGAGAAGCACCATTTTCTCAAGAAGTTGAATTATGTGGAACGTCGTCATTGCCCTGAAACTAGCGTGGATGGAACAAACTGAAACCGGAAACACTTCTAAACTCCTACAAAAACAGGATTCGTTTAATGTGTTGAGCGTCAAGACGATGATGAAAACGAAGCAGCTCCTTCATTCAGAAACCTACGGAATAAGCTCCACAAGATGTATGGAGATGTTGTTTGCACGATGGACGACTGTGTTGGCGTGGACGAGACAGCAGAAACGTTAGCTACTCCAAATAACGAGCAGATCATTGAAACCGTACAACACCCTAACGCAGACGGTTGGTTTACTGAGCGATGATGAGGGCGACGAAGTCTCGGTGTCAGAAGATAAGATAACAAAACTCAGTTGTTCACATGCTGCTTTGTGGACGTTAATTAAGACACTCTGGTTTGACGCTCCTGAAATCGAAGAGTTGACTGGCAAGTAGAGGCCATTATCATGAGATAGAAGATGACTGACATTTACTATCAATAATAAGTACTAAGCTATAACCTTAGAGATTCGTGCCAAAATGAAGAACAAAACTGTTCTAATACAGTACTGCATAACATTGTATGTTGCTTGTGGACATCAACATATGTAGAATTACTGCAGTATCCTGTCACTTTCAAGCGTTATTCACAGTTACCTAAGGGCTTTTAGAGAGTAGCTTTGGCGCTGGGATATGTCTTCTTCGGCTAAGTCATATTTTCACGTAACTTGGATTAAATCACTCGGTCCGATTGAATCCGACTTACGCGAGGTTTACTGTACTTCACTTTGTTACTAACTTGTCAAATCTTCACGATTTGCAATGTCTTCATGCAAAATTGATAATTCTGCACTAACCACAGTTTGTTGTAATACTTTATTATATGCTCTAAACTATTTTAAAATGACTTAATGCATACTAGTTTCAGATCACCATTAAATATTGATTTTTGTATGACTGGGAGTATAACATTACGCAATACTCTTCCTCTATTGTTATTAGATAGTATTTTGCCTCGTCTATTCTAAGTTACAATCAATTTGAATGGCTATTTTTACAGGAGCATGGAAGACTTTGTAACATGGACTGACACGTCAGCAATTAAGAAACACGTAATGGAATACAATGAAATGGTGGGTACAAGAGAAAGCATTGACTTAATACAAATTACGTTTTGTCATGACTTGTGACATAAAAGATTCTAAAGTTCAAAAATTTGTATTGGTACAATAAATATTTATCTTGTTTTTCACAATAAATATTTTGTAGTGAAAGTTAGTGAAATTGTATTGGATTAGAATTGCCAGGCGTGGTCAGAACGATTATATTTACAGATTTATATTATTTGAAATGTTATCAACAATGTTCCAATAGGTGATCCTAAACATTCACTCTTATCTGATTTGTTTCTATCGTTTATGAGCAGTATTTTATAACAAAACCATTATATCTGTTTCAGAGAGATGATTTTGACATGCTTGCGTAGAAGTGTGCCTTCTGGAGAATTTTACAAGCGCTCATTGATGACTGCAAATTGGATTTTGAAGAACGTCTAATTTACAACATCCATCATTTTGTGTAGCTTTAAAACAAGTACCTGCATTGTTTTCATGAAGTTCATAATATTATCATGCTGTGCCTTTAGAGCCAAAATACCTGGGGTTACATCCGACTGGAATGGGTGGAAAGCATGCTGTGTATTCTAGCAGTATGACCCATTTAATTTAACAATATTTCAATTGTATTTCTGTAATGAAGTGATGCATGTCAGTGTGTTGATATGTAATAAATTATTTTTCACAAGAAACTTGTTCAGTCTTCAGAGTTTCGTATCAACAGACATGTACCAATAGGTCAACAGTGTTGTCTAGCCCTGTGTCAAATACACATTCTGCGTCCCTGCGATTAGCTATTGGAAGCTGGCTTCATCCAAAAACTGAAGACAAGATGGATTAAACCATGAAAACTTATTTTTTTAAGTGATCCCCGAGTGACCCCAACAAAATCAAACATCTGTATATGCTCGAATTTTATCGGATGCTCCTGCAAAACGTGAGATAGACAACCACGTGCCACATAGGGCACGTATCATCAGTGCCATGTTCTATTTTGGGGAAAACAAGATGGCAGACAGTACCTTGATGTGTAAATGACCTTTCACCTCTAGTCTATTTGAACACTGGATATAACGAGAAATTAAAACAATGCAACTTCTCAATGTACAATATTAAATATTGTTTATTTTTACATCGATATCTACATGAAAATGGACTTTGCAATTTTATAAATAAATTAGCTATACATACATGGAAATCTTAGACAAAACTTACAAAATTACATGCCTTTATCATAGTAATAAACACATCACCACGATAGAATATTTTCTTAAATATGACACATTCAAAAATATCATTTCTGTGAATGAAAACCTCCCCTACCATACCAATATCTATCCCTAGAACAGTTTAATGCAGCAATATTTCTCCTTCAATGCACGGTTTGACAATGCCCAAGTTTCCTTTGGCTTGATACTTAATTTTAGTGAATGTAACAACAGATCAAAGTACAATCATCACACTGTATGCAAGCAACACATGGTTTACATACAAGTGTAACTACAAAATTACATCTGTAACTTTACACAATTACAACTGTATGTCTGTGTAAGTATAAAAGGTGATCAATCCCAAATGATATCCATGTGCCACAAAACTGCGACAGTTTTTGAATAAATTTTATATAAATTAGGTAGACGATGATTATGTGCAAAATTCATGCTTTCAGGTATTTGAGGTATTTCTACTGACTTGGTGGTCTTACTCGATGCTGGAAGTGCACACAAAACGGTAAATTGGGCCACCTCGCTGACTTTATAGCATCAGGGACACTATTCATATATATATTATATATATATATATATACATACAGTGAAACCTTGTTAATCCAGAAACAACCTCATAATCTAGAAACCTCGGCAACTGTACATCATTTCACGGGAACGGAACTTCCAAAAGTCAACATATTCCATGAAGTGCCGAATTTTATTCCGGATTAACAAGGTTCCATGGCGCATATATTTGCAAACATAACACAAACAATTGCACTGCAAGACAACATGTAAACCAAAGATGACACCTCCCTTGTCCCTCAACCCGGGGATTCTAATTTCCGCTAACAAATTTACCCTGAGGCAGCTTCAACCTTCCATCCCTTATTAATCTGATAAAAACCTAACCGGGATGAGATCCTTCCCAAAATCTTCCTCGTGTGTAGCATAGCAGATATCCATGTTTTACTCACACTAGAAATCCTGCACAAACCCTGTGCTCGGATGAACACATGCTAAGAGACATACTATAATACATTATGTACATTGCTCAGAGTAATATATGAAGCTTACTTGAATACAGTTCTCCAAATGGGACTAGACAAACGACGAAGACGACAAAATATACAGACTCACTCAAATGCACTTATGTAAAAATACAACTGGAAGCTCTTTATATCACATGCCTCTGTATGTGCACAGAATAAATATAGGCTGCCTATAGACATTATGTACAGGTTGGTTACTCGTTGATCTCGCGATGAAATAAATAAATGCTGTTGTAAGCGTAAGATTGTCCTGTTTGGGCAGGAATTAATGGCAAGTTGACAATGATTAAGCGCATGTCAATTAGTGCATTGCTAAAACAATTCCAGGTACGTTTTGCCAAGGGCACAAGCTAAACAATAAGTTTTCTTGTCTGCCAAAACATAAAATGGTGCAGTGAAAATGGTTAAAACATTTGATCTACATTTGCAATTTGTTCAGAACAAACAAGTACACTTTTGTACAAAAAGCTCCGTATTTACAAATAATTTCAAATATTTTTACAACACTTATAAAATGATGGGTGCATTTTAATAGATAAATCTTCACTGAAAATAGTAGTAAATATAAAACTGGCAAATTTATGGGAAAACTACATCCACTGACTGGAAAAGTTCTGGAGTGGTTTTTGGGTGCCATGCAAATCAGAACCTGGAAATGATTGTTTAGCATAATTAGCTGTAGTCATGACAACCAGACATTTCAACATACAGACAGTGCAATGAAATGGAGATGTTTATAGAAACATCCACTTCGAAGCTCCCTGTTATTTCATTTGACCCCTTTAAATATTCATGTCAACAGCACCACTCGATTCCGCTCAGTTTAGTTTGTAAACGTCACAAATACCAAAGGCTAATTTCACATACTGATTTAAAATCAGTTGCCACGTTTCTGTAATCATCTTAAATTTGCATTGCATGATTTTGTTCATATGTATTAATTAAAAAAAACGGCATAGTGAGGATGTTTTCTGTGCCACAGAGATCGATGTTTAGAGAAACATTTGCAGACACTGGAGTTTATGGCGCAAACCATGTTTTACGATCTCACAGTTACCAGAATCAGACGTGAGGGTCTATAAACAATCGCAGAAATCCTGTTTATGTACATTGCTGGTACCCCTATCAACAGGAACTACTTTTTAACTGTCCGTTCTCGCTGGAGAGCATTAACTTCGTCTTGCCAGCGCAGGGTGATGAGGTGGTCGTAACACCATTCTGACTCGGCACCAACTGGCCGTGTTCTTTCAGCTGAGCCAGGGCCAACAGCAGACGACTGTTGGCGGCATCTAGTGACTGGATGCGGCATTCCTGGACTTCAATGACTTTCTGTTTCTGCGTGATGGTTGCTTGGAGCGCTTCCTGTTCTTGACGCAAGTTGTCCTCAACGCTTACTAGTCTGCAACAGAAACAAAGAGTTTATTAATTATTTACTGACATTCATATCCAGGTATCCCTGTCTGCTTGCCTCGAATTTGGCGACGGCCATTTATCACAATGCCATGGTAACTGGCTGTTGTTTTTAAGAAATAAAAAAATTGTTTCAGCTGAAAAGGACGCTAAATGTTTATATTATTAATGGTTCACGGGCAAATTGGATGTGTCTCATAAGGTTGTAATGATACCACCAAAATCTATAAAACTAAAAAGTCAAGGCCAACTGTTTACCAAATTACATGCCAGTACTGATTTCCTTGGTAACCTGTGAATAATATAAATACAGGAATATAAAGATAAACTGGTTTTGATATAGTCCTGTATCCAGTTCTTAGGACCAGTAAAAGCCACTTCACCCTCTGGCAGAACTATTCAATCCAATACGACATCAATCTCTGGGAAGTATTCGGCTATGATGTAATTACTGCATGAAGACATTCATATATATTCACCACTTTCTACAGTTGATATGCATAATACAGGAGAATACTAACATCCATAGCAAACAATTGTTTTAAAATAAACAATTACAAGCCAAACATACAAAAGAAATAAAAAACATGATATTCTATAATTACACAAACTAAGAAACATTACACATGACAGATATAGCAGTATTTAGACTTCCTAATAAAACGGCTGCTATATGTGGGTTCCTATTGAAATGACTGCTTTGCAAAACAATATTTGCTTGACTATCGAAAGACGAACGAGAGACTGACAGCGCCCCCTACCTCTGTATGATGGTCTTCATCTGTGTGTCTTTCTGTTGCTGTTTCTCCTTATGTCGTTCCTCGTTCGCTTTCAGTTGTTCTGACATATCTACTGCCATCTGGTGACGGGTTGTCTCCTCATTTGCGAGACGTTGCTGTGTCTCTTGAAGCATTGCCTGAGTCGAGGACAGCTGTTGGCGTAACATAGCCAGTTCACGGTCGTACTGAAACATTGAGTGTTGAAATGAATCACTGAGGTCCAACCCAAAACATCAGTTTGCATATTTTATGGATACACATGCAATATGCTCTATCTATGCCAAAGTCACAGGATGAAACTCATCATACTGCCCTGGTAACACACACAAATATGTGGTATAAGGCATGTTATAGGTCGAACTTCATGTATCATTTATTCTTTGATTTTGAGAACTGAAATTTTCAGAGACTGCAGTGTATCAGTTGCCTTTTTATGAATCACTGATGATAAGAAAAACCAGACTCCATGATAACAATATGTTCATCTGAAAAAATTTATAAAAGTATGCATGATAATAAGTTTGTATGTAATCATATCTTTAAATGGTCCATATGGATGACATTTATAGGTGAGATGGATACTAAATGCATTTCACGGCAAATGCATGAGACTTGGTAGCTCTGCTTGGAACATCCCATCACCCAGCCTCTGTACCCTTCCACTCAACGGACCATCCCATCACCCAGCCTCCATACCCACCCACTCAATGGACTACTTGGAACATCCCATCACTCAGCCTCCGTACCCATCCACTCAACAGACTATCCCATCCCCAACACCCAGCCACTTGCAACATCCCATCCCCATCACTCACCCTCCATACCCATCCACTCAATGGACCACTTGGAACATCCCATCCCCATCACCCAACCTCTGTACCCATCCACTCAACGGACCATCCCATCACCCAGCCTCCATACCCACCCACTCAATGGACTACTTGGAACATCCCATCACTCAGCCTCCGTACCCATCCACTCAACAGACTATCCCATCCCCAACACCCAGCCTCCGTACCGGGGTACCCATCCACTCAACAGACTGTCCCATCCCCATCACCCAGCCTCCGTACCGATGCACTCACCTCAGCCTTTGTCTTCTCCTGTTCCTGTATCTTGTGCTGTACGGACCTCACGCCCATCCTCACTGTGTTCTGAGGCAGTGCTCCATTACTCCTTATCTTTACATTCGCGTATCCCGACCCCGCTCCATAACATGCCTCTGACAACACCGAGTCCGTCACCGTTCGCTTCATACCGGTGTCGCCACCTTCTGGTGGTGTTGGCGAGAACTCAACACTCTTCGACAGTTCGCTGTAGGCATTGAGTCGCTCCGGATAGCAGGAGTCCGGGGGGAGGCTGATTCGGGAGGGACAGGGGCTGGGAAAGGGAGATGTCGTGGGGAGACTAGACTGGGGATGATGTTGAACTGTGTTTTCGAGCGATTCGCCGCTGCTCGATAGTGCGGCAAGACTGCGACAAGTTGCCATGGAGACAGGCACCGCCGTCTGGTGTATCTCCTTGGTGCAGTGGTGTCGGCTTACGTGGTGTGCACGTTTCGTGCTGTCCGTGCTGCTCAAGGAACTCAAACTTGGCGAGCGAGTTGTCCGACTTGCCGATCGCGGGGTCGCCTTGGTGAGTCTAAAAAGAGGGTTGGCGAATGACAGTGGATGCTGCTGCTGTTGTTGCTGCTGTTGTTGCTGCTGCGTCATTTGTGGGTCGATCGGTGAACTCGACTGACTGTAGCCAAATGATTGATACCCCGATGACGCGATTGCCGACAGTTGTCCGATCGACTCTTGATCACCGCCGCTAAACTCCGCCGACTGCAGCCGTTCGCGTGCACCACTGCTGCCATCTATGAACGAAATCAGATCAATGTATTCACCACTCACCAGGTCGGCAGCACTGACCATTTTGTTCCATGACTGCGTCACCTGCTGTTCGTTGACGTGAGACGTCTTGGGCGTGCTTTGAGCGTGCGTTGACACACTCACACTAGTCCGTTCCTCGTCCTGTGCAATGAATGTTACATAATCGTCCAACTGCGAGATCTTTAAATCGGCCGGTGTTGCCGTGCCAACAGACCTGTGGCGATCGTAAGCTCGATTTGGTGTTCGTGTTGCGGTATCACTACCCGCATCGTAATTCTTCTTAATATTTGTGAACGCCGTTTTTATCATCTCCGGTTCCGATCCGACAGCACCATAATTCTGCGCACGGTTCTGCATTAATCCGTTCGGTGGTGCCACTGTATCACGCCCGTTCACCAACCGACTTCTGTCATTAAAATCGCCACTGGCGTTCGGCGACGCGACATTGTCGGAGAGAAGATATTTACTGAACGCGTCATTTGCAAGGCCGTGTCGTTTCTGACTGTTCGAAATCACGTCTAACCCTTGTTGGCTGCTTGTCCAAGACTCAGACCCACTGCCGATATAATAACTATTGTCTGACATCGACACAGACACGTCATGCTCAGGGGAACAGTGTCGATCGTCTGTGTCACTGCCTAGTATGGTTGGAGTCTGGCCGTGCAGGATCGTGGGTGTTTGTGCGATCGAGGGGGTAGACTGTGGGTTATTCATCCTATTCGTGATGTCATCGACAATCCGATGAAGCCACCGCAGTTTCAACTCACTTGGCTGCAACAACAGAAAATAATAATTACACATGTTTAAACATCCTTATACATGTGTGCAATAGATTTTGTTTTTAAATATTTTATTTTAAAAACATAATGTTCTTCTTATACGATGTAAGATATACTGCTATTAAAATTATATATGTTAATGTTGCATTAACTGTATTTTTGCAAGCACCAACACAAGTCATGAATAGTGATGAAATAAGGCCAAATGAATGACGTTTATTAAAGAGATTAAGTTAAAGAGAGAGAAATGTGGGCTCTACATCCCAAGGCCAGGCCTGTGACTGAGCCCATACTAGTCTCCTGTACCTCTGGATGACAGCCCACATTTCGGCATATACAACATTAGCAGTATTGTTATAGATATATAAAACAACATCATTACTACTGTAATCACAGTAGACCTTATGCACTATACTGTACTAACCAAGCACACCATTCATTCACACTAACTATAATCCCAACTACCTGCTGAAGAGTTACACTATATCAAGATTTAGCCTAAACCTATAAGGGGGGCCATTACGCCCAACTTACTAAAATCACCGGTGGAAGAGAAGCGAGCTGTCTCGGCATCAAAACCCTGTGAACACATTGTCCACCTGCACTAAGAAAATGGGGAAAGCATTGAGATCTGCTATCAACCCCTCTTCCACCAACGATGTACATATTGTGTCCCTAATGCTATCAAAAATTGGGAGGGAAGGGAGGGCCAAAATTTTTGATGTGACCATTCTGTCTGTTTCACAAAACGAAGAGCTCATTGCAATCTGCCACCGAGTGCCATTACCGCGCGGTGATTGGTTCCTTGTGCCAAAAGAGCACCAAAGACAAAGGGGGGTAATTAGATGTGTGTATAAAAAGGTTCATTCCAAACAAATCGATGAGTGACACAGTTATACACTCATGTAACATCAAATATAAAAAAGAAAACACATTTTATGTTACTCAAGAAAAACCAGAAAGTTTTGAGGAGAATCTTGTACATAGTTAGTGTGTCTATATGTTTGATATGAAATATGACATTAGAATTGAATGCCAGTTTGCACCTCATTTCAGGAATCGAAATCAGTTGATGTGAAATGTTGATGGCGTATCAAACTTTGTATAGGGCATCAGATTTTATATCTACCTTGCAACAGCTCTAACCATGCCTGTTATGCAATCAACCTCAAGCGTGATATAGATACAGGAGAATATATGTATGTGTATATTTCAATCAGTGGAGGAACTCTCTCAAATGATATAGCATAATGAAAAGTGTTGAACCTCTGTCATGTTCTGTATACTCTCTTCCAACATAGAGTGAAGCACTGACAACTCCCGGCCGAGATCGATGTAACCGTCGAAGTCTTCGCGATGATACTGCTCGTCCACCGTCTGTCAACAGACGACCTTCATAATGACCTTTGTAATCGTTACATTATTTTCATCACATAACCTTTTTTCAGGGAGAATAGCATCACACAATATGTTCTTTCCTCATTGTTTTTTGTAGAGTTTTGCTTTGTTTATTGTACTTTTGGCATTTGATGGGATAGATTCAAAATGACTGATCTTCATAATCATTACCTTAACGGGGATAAGTGTTACATAAAAAAAAATTTGAAATGTTGGGTCGTCGAGCTGTCAATATCATACTAATAGAGCATTAATTGTTCAGCCAGTTTTTGGTTAGGTTGGAGGTCTCAAAAATGTTCACAAATAACTTGGTATACTTTCTGGATGGCCCCTTACATGACTAGGGGTATATGTAATTAATCATTATGTCATTATGAACTCTCAATAATTTTATAAAACTGATCATTCGAAGCAAGTTGGTGGTCATTAAATGTGCAAAATTAAAAACAGATATACTCGGCGGACAAGTGGCATTGTTGCATATGTTATTTTGTGCTCTTTACAACATTAATTACAAAACTGGACAGCCACTTCATTAATTATTTTGTTTATCAAAGCTGTACACAGTAAGCAGGGAAACTAAACATAAAGTAAACTGGCAATACTATTTATCATTTGAAAATAACTAAAAAATAAAGTAAATTAGCAATACTTATCATTTGAAAATAACAATGTGATCAGATAATGACAGAGAGAAAGCAAGACTGACCGAGATCTGTCGAATGAATTTCTTCATACTATCAATCTCTTGTTCTACAAAGTCGTTCATGAAGATCATGAATTCCTCCTTTGCGCCGAACCTGTTGACATAAAACTGGATGTCACAAAGACAGTATTTCATTTTGACAAATCACATGCCTGTCACTGACAATTAAACAAATGAAACTTGTAAGTTTGATGCGGTTGTACCATCCAAATTACGATTGTTGTTACGGGATTTACAATTTGGCTGGCAGTATACCTTCAATATAGTTCTTATATAAACAAACAGACTAACTTTGGCCCTTCCATATTTATGTGTACACAACCCTAACACCCTTCTAGGGTACCCAACTACAACACACTGTCTGGGGATGACTCACTTGTTGAAGTTAGCGAGGGTCTGGATGGCCTTGGTGACGAGGGTAAGGTTGCGGGCGCTGCGCTGCTGAGGCAACTCCTGCATGAGGTTGAAGAGACTGGGAGAGAGGATGGCCGGACAGAGGAAGCGGAGGAAGATGCACGCACTGATGAGGTTGTCACTCATGTCCTCTCTCTTGCGCTCCTCACACCGCTCCCGGAGGCTGGAGAACACCTTCCTCAGCTCTCTGTAGCCACAGGTCACATGACATGTGTAAACAAGGTCACATGACATGTGTAAACAAGGTCACATGACAGGTGTATACAAGGTCGCATGACAGGTGTAAACAAGGTCACATGACATGTGTAAACAAGGTCACATGACGTGTTCTATGATGTAGCAAAACATAATTAATTGCCTAAGTGTATAGCCTTCGGGTGTCCTTGCTATGTATACACAGGATTAAGTTTCTGTCTGCCATTGTCATGAGGCTATGGCACGTACAAACATGCGCACGCACACACACAGACACACATACATGCACACACACACTCTGACGTACACACACAAACACGCGCACACACATGTACACAAACCCACACACACTATTTTTCAGCATAGATACATAATAAAGTGCCCCATCCAACTCATCGTTCTTGGGAGCTCTAAAATTGTTAATAAAATCTAAGACTATTGTAACGTTAAAACTACTTAATACAATACTTGATCAACAAATGTAAAGACTTAAATTGTCACCAATGTTGCTACGACTTACATGGGGAAGTAGGTGTGTGAGTAGACGATCTTGTACCAGGCGATCTGACAGTGTCTCTTCAGGCTGTTCTGGTGTCGCTGTAGGATCGTGTTGTTTGGCACACGCATTGGGTCGACCTCACAGTCATCAGATGTCTCCAGCACCCCGTGGATAAACTCGAGCAGAGTGTCCTGAAGGTACTGCAATCACATGCATGTTTCCGATAAGTCACATGTACACTGTACACCAGGGTATCGTGAAGACAGGCCCTCAGCCTGACACCTGTTGTCCTGTTATTGGCATGGGATTTTGGAGAACACACTGAGTTTTTGTTTTTCAAATAAAGCATCTTTTGGTTTTTGGATAACAGCATTTTTATTTTTCAGATACCAAGATCTTGTGTTGGACCATAACGTGTTTTTGTATCCCAATAAAATGGTCAAAACAATGTTTGTGTTGTCATAAAACAGGCCTTGTATTAAGTGTGAAAGTGACTGCAGGAGTGTAGTTTGAAGTTTATGTATTTTGCGAGCTTCAGGGGGGAGGGTGCAGTTGGAGGTTTATTGAGTGCCCTCATGTGGGTGTAATTGGAGGTTTTCAAAGAACCTCAGCCCCCTGAATATTCACCACGCTTCAATGCCAATGCATGTGTAACAGGGTTTTTCATGTGCATAAAGGGTAAATTGGAAAATTTCACAATCCTGGCTAAGGGCCTGCCTGACTGTACTGTAAACACATGCGCACGTTTCTCATACGCTACATGTACACCAGAGTATCCCAAGTTTGTGCATCAACTAATTCTGTGGCACTGGCACTGTGGTAGTCTTTCAATTTTTTTCAAACCTAAAACATTTACACTGAATTTGGACATGACACCCAGCTTTATTATTAATCTACATTATCACGGAAGCAGAAATGACACATAACGCACAGAATTTTACAACTGTCCACAACAAAAACTGTCTATAATGGACACTTTTGAAAGCTCCAATTAATTATCGTGTTGATCTTTATAACAATCGAACAGTCAATCCTCGCCTCAGTAATACAGCCACCTCACAATTAAGGTCACCTTAGGACGGTCCCAAATGATTTTGGTTACCTCATTAATCAGGTCACCTTTGTCCAGTGCCAAGGGTGACCTTAATAGGGAGGTTTCTCTGTAGACACTCTTCTTCCCACTTAAGAAAGTGCTCATCCCCAACTGCAGGGAACAGTACGAGCAACGTAAAACATAAATCTCTCTTACCTTTTCACCAACTAGCTTCATGTACGCCTCCATGGCTTTTGTTGCGATGCTGTTGCCTCGAAATGCTAAATTCTCATTGTCTGAAACAAGACCCAGCCGTGTAGAAACAGGAGTAAGAAAAGGTACATTTCTTGTTATTTCTCTTCTAGTCCAATACCATATACGCTTAAAGGTTCTGAAAGGATATGCTAAGAAAATCTTTTTGATGAACATTACCTTTGCAACTAAATGTCTATAAATAATTTAATGTTTTAGAAAAGACGTCATAACAATAGTGAATACTCCATTTTGTACATTAACAAAAAATTATTGCACTGAAAATTACCCAAACACCCATCCAGAAAATCAAGACCTACCTCCATATATTACATGACTTCAAAGAGGACATCCAAAAAGAACGCCACACTAAGAGATCTAAGGGCAAGCATGAAAAAGCATTACATAGGGGTGGGGGGTCTCTCGATAAGCTTTACGTAACAATTTTTTTAATGTTGGGTTGTCGAGCTGTCAATATCAGACTGATGGAGCATTAATTGTTCAGCCGTGAATCCTCTTGCCCTCATCTCTACACCCCAATAAATAATGAATGCTCCCTAACTTGAGTGGACCTATATGTGATCTGACGCAGCAAATTGGGTGTTAAGTTGGAAAATTTTGAAATTGAGTTTTGTACCTATATGGATTCCACTGAACTTGAGTTTTAAAATGATTTATTGAAATATCTTCAGTAGTTTTTTATTTATTGCTAAAATTGAAGCAAACTTTAAAAAAGTTATATTTTGATATCAAGGTCATTTTGTCTCTTTTGAATATACGCACATGCATGTATTTTATCAGTTTTTAATTGTTTATCGAGGAAAATAAACTGGACATTGAAAGACGACATTGTAAGTTACCCACTTCTGCGAAAACCGCAAATTTTATGGAAAAATACCTACACATCTATTCTCGCCTCGTATGCAGAAAAAGCCTGTGCAACTTAATATCCGGTTCGCTTTGGCGGGACACAAATGTGTCACCGCGGAGTGTCGTTGAACCTACCTAACTTGTCGACCTCTGACATGGTGATGTCAGAGAGGAAGTCTTGAACACAGCCGAGCTTCTGTAGGATGCGAACCATGGATGTAGCGATCTCTTCCTTTGCTTTCACACTCAGTAGGGGCTCAAGGACGTCTACCAGGATACTGCCGTCTGTCTTGATGTACTGCAACAGACATGCCATGCTTACTGCTGCTGTCTCACACCTTCTAAGGGATCATCTCAGAACATGGACGTTCGATATCAGATGAAATTACTTTCGTTTGGGGAGGGGGGATCAGAGGCAGTTTTGTCTGGCGTCGGACGTCAATATTTTACGCATCATCACATCAATGTTCAAAAACTTTTGTCTGAGGGGGGTAGGTGGGAGAGCTGAGGTTAAAAGTAATTTTCTGATATTGGACACTGATGTTCTGAGATGATCCCTACGTTGTCATGTTGTTCTTTAGAAACACATTTAGCCGACCCTTTCTACATTTAGAAACTGCCTAAAGCTGTCTATAAATAAAATAGTACTGCAGCATTGCACAATTCTTCACTGCGCTGCCATGATATGTAAATAAATCATTTTTGTAGCATGGATTAGAGAAATCACAGTAACATGGCAGAAAGTAGGATTAATCCTAAAAATTGGTCAGTAATTTTGGCCTAAAAACAGATAGGAGATGAGATGGGTGGACTCTCAACAGTGGTAGGATGTTGGCCTCTAAAACATGAAAACTTATGATGCCTTACCCCAAGCAGCCCTAAGAATTTTCTTTTGTTATAGTCCACTACAAGTCACATATTTACCCCGTGTGAGATCTTTTACCTCGTCTGGCATAGAAACCAGGTAGAAGGACCAATGTGGTGTGAAAAAAATTGCCCCCAAGTTTTGAAACAGCGGTCAGTAGTCGGATTTGAACACTGGTCCCCTCGACCGACAGTCCGGTGCTGTAACGCTAGATCACCCTCCACAAGAAATGGATCCTGTCGCTACAAGACTTACCTGGATCAGTTCTTTGTATGCATCCATTGGCAGGATCTGGACAGATTGGTAGTGAGCCCGGATCCGTAGCTGTGGAGTGTCCATGTTACGGACTTCCTTCCCGGATTTCAGGGAGTCTGGGTTGACCACTGTGCTGTACCACCGTTCCGTGACTTGACGCGATGAGACGTCCTTCGCTGGGATCTGGATGCTCCCTGTGAGACAACAACACAATGTCAGCACATAAGTTGATCCCGGATTCCATTGATCCAGAATCCGAATCCTAAGAAGTGTCAGTGTGATTTTTTTTCTGAAAACACTTGAATATTTGTTGTTTTTGTGAAACTCCTCCATAAACTTGTAAAATAAGTCAAAAGTATAAACTAGATGCAAATGAGATTAAAATCACCAATGACTGTAATCAGTGATATGCTGCTGTTTATTTGACCAAGGCATCACATCAACAAAACTGTATCACTGGCACCCTGTAGACATTGTAATAATAATAACGTAACTTCATTTGCACCTAAACCTTTGGAAACCAAGCTCAGAGCTACATCAAGACAAAAGCATTGGTCAATCTCAAAATCAATAAGCAGTATTCGGGTTGTCCACAGATGGATGGATACACCAAGGAGCCAAGGTACACTTCTCTCACTATGCTTCTGCAAACCAGAACATAACCACCAACGACTGTTGGCCGACACAGTGTATAAAACTAGTGCAAGCAGGACACCTGGTAACAACGATGCCAAGCCCAATCCAACACATGCGCAACTAAACCAATCTGTTCGTTACTACCCAGAGATTGGGTAGTAATGAACCACAACTGCATGAAGAAGTATTGGGCAGAAAAACAAACTGAAGAAATCACAGCAAACCTCGGTCAAGCCAGCAGCAGCAGCAGCAGCAGCATCCAAGGTCAGTTGTATAGAACATCGTTTTTCCTTTGAGACACATCAATTTGCAGTGAACATCGTCCTCTTGACAGGCAAGTGTCAGCTGTGATAACATATCCATCAAACCCCTGACACGTGGCGATGTAGATCTTGTCTGGCTTGTTACAAGATTACAGTGTTTTGTCTCTCTAGACTACAGTGTCATCTGTATACTCTGATGTCTAGTCCTTCGTAGACCACCACAGACGTGATTAATCTGTCCTTACATGTCACGGCCTCAGCAGTTTTTTCTTCTTTTCTCAAGATTATATTCTCATATTTCCATTAAGATAAGGTGCCACCAGTTTTGTCTTTATAAACTCCAACGTGCGTGATTAGTTAGTCTTATCACTTATCGTCACCATATATAAAATCCACCACTTTGGTGAGCCTAACTCTTGTATTGTATAACCCCAGAGAGTGCTAGACATTCACAGACAGCACTGAATGATTCACTGCCTTGCTGTACTAGGCACAAACTACGTTCACGCAAACATCTGCTGTTGTTAATTCTCCATCCTACCACTGCCACCGCCACCGTCGCTTATGACGACATCGACCACTGTGGAATAACGTCACAACAAATTACACTCATGTAAACATCAAATGTCCCACCATGCCGTGAATGGTATTCCACGTAAATAGAATATGGGATGGTACCCAAGTACCCCAGCATAACAGACCTCAATTGTGTAAGGCCTTGGTATGGAAACAAGCTGACACAATGTCAGTTTACCTGGTACCATACCATCCATGAACCTTGCTATAATACAACTACTTACTCTAACATCGGCAGAAAGAAGATAAAATGTAAAGACATTGTTGCTGAATTGGCTTATTATAGACTAGTTGTAGAAAACACAAAGGCTTATATCGTGTAGATATGTCAGTGAAATATTACAGTAACACTTAAATTTATCAAATGAATACTTATGCATTTTTACTAAACATTCTTCAGGATAGTTCGTTTTCAAATTCGAAACTTTCATTTTTCATATCCAAGAATCATGTTAAATTACCTGGTAGAGGCTTTCGTTGACGTGTCACGTCGACTTCATCAGTACCTATGACGCTGAATGACGTCATCGTACACGTGAGGCAGTTCGAGAAATACACAAGGAGCAAAAAAAAAAGATTGATGTCTACCATCAATAAATCCGCCCTTACAGACCATGCGACAACAGAAAACCATATCATAGACTGGGAGGGAGTGAAAATTGTTGACAAAGAACCCAACAGAAGAATTCGGCAAATCAAGGAAGCCATCTGGATCAGAAAAACCCAAACACCCATCAACAGAGACGAGGGCAATTACGAACTGCCTCACGTGTACGATGACGTCATTCAGCGTCATAGGTACTGATGAAGTCGACGTGACACGTCAACGAAAGCCTCTACCAGGTCATTTAACATGATTCTTGGATATGAAAAATGAAAGTTTCGAATTTGAATACTTATGCAGATTGTTACGCATTAATGTTAAACTGCATGTAGTTAAAATATGACCATTCTTACAACTGCTATGGCTAGCCAATATATTTTATTAAATAAACATAACTTATAATAAATTATATATAATATATATACATATATATATATAATAATTACATAATTTATTGTATTTTTTATATATTATTTTAACTTTTCATCATACATCAACACAACACACAATCGTGTGAATTGTGCAGTCTATTCAGCGATTACCTCTTTTAACGACACATTCCAGAAATGTCACACTTACTACACCCACAGGCTATCTCCACCTGCTTAAAACAAAGACTACCTCTGTGAAATAAATACCACCCAGTGACATGAACCGAGTCATATGTGGTTATTTTTATCAGAGGAACAAGTGCCTAATTGTTGTCGATTTGCCGGAATGCCGCAAATGCTCCACCAAGGGGTTCCACGAACTACCCTGGAACTGGACATCTCTACATTTCCCGCATTCCTACTTAGTACTGTACTTCTCTGGGGCTAAATGATCAATGCACTACAAAGGGCTCCATATATGGATCCAGGGGTCACATACTACTATGTGGGTACACAGTCGTAAGGGGGGTTATAAATAGTCCCCTTGTTGCTAAAAAAAGTACTAGCTCTACAAGACAAGAATTTTGTTGGTGCAGCAGAATGATTGAAATTATTTTATCATACATCACACAAACCCACATAATTAGATTACATTCTACATTAAAATGTTAATACGGTATATTTCATCCTACCTGATCTATCTGCAGCATTTAAATGACTGCAAATGCAATATCTGGTGGGGAGTATCTACATGTGATTTTTAAAACATATTTTATATGTATTCTGTCCTCATTTGTGAACAGGGTATTAGTAATGCATTTGATGGTGTAGTTATTTAAAAAAATATTATTTACAGGGTTGACCACATGTGAAGTAAACATAATGAGTGGATACACGTGAAATTCGAGTTGGACGGGTACGTAAGTGTTGATGTGACATAGCAGTGAAGGTCAAAAATTGTCACATGTTGGGAAATCATGTTATCTGATTGGTCAGATGACATCTGAGTGGTCAGATGACATTCTTATGCATGTGTAGGGTGAATATAAAAGTGTGTCGAGTCGGCAACACTGCTATCATCTCTACAGTTTAGTTTTAGATGTGTCTGTGGCACTAACCTATCAGAGTGTTTTTTTCCTTCTTCTTCTTCTTGTCTGGTTCTCTGTATAGGTTCACCGTGATCGTTTCCACGGCCGGCAAACTACTGCAAGACAAGAGAACCACAATTCAACATGGTGTAAACCAGCATGAAACACTTGTCAAACTTCTGTAAACCTGCTCATTATTTAGATAATCTACAATCACAGTTTGCATGAATCATTAACAATTCCACAAGTTAGAATTAAAACTGTGGATTCAATAATAATAATCTTCATAAAATATAACATTGATACAGTAGTACGTATGCGCACATTGTGCTTCACAATTGTGTAAACATTAATAACAAATGTTATAATATACTGTCTGTCTGATCTATTGATCCGTCTTGCTAAACTCGTTAGAGTGTTTTGTAGCGTCTACCTTACAACCCTCAGGGGCAATTCCGTCTGTGTTGTTGCCAAGATTAGATGTGGAATTTCTAGACTAGGGCTACTGTTCGTTACCAGATAATGGATCAGCCAAACAATGATCTACCGGCAAAATTATGCAAGGTGATGTGTATGCAATAATGCATGTATGCGTGTGTGCGCACGTGCACACATCGTACTAGCAGATATTTTGAAATGTGGTTCAAAGTATTTGGAATTTAGAAGCCACAAACCCAAAAATGCGAGGATACAAAAAAAGCAACTTGATAAATTATATTCATGGGTTTTCACTTCAAACAATTCCTAAATTCTGGAGTGGGTGCTAAATATATTAAATACTTCAGTGACATTTGGCCAAGTCTATGAATATTTCTGAACCGTTTCACATTATAAAAATCAATAAACAACATTTATGGCAGCTCAGCTGTGACCTAATTTTGGTGGCCATAAGTTCTCAGATGTTCTAAAAATAGTTATCAATCGCACAGAAGGTTTACCTGAAGTCAAACTGTTCACCCCAGAATAGCATTTCTCCCTTCACCTTTGAAGATGTCCGAGCGTAAAGTGTCTTGTCCAGACACAGTTCGCAGAAATACCTGAAACGGCACAATGGCAATAAAACAACAAACTCAGACGAGCGTAACATTTGCCTAACATTACACTTTGCCTCTCAAAATCATTACTAATAATAATAAACTCCCATAGCCCTTATATCCCAGGTATCTGAGCTCAGAGGCGCAACATGCAAGAATCATTGGACAGAATTGTGAACAGGGTTGAGCTAGAGTCATCATTAGAGCAAGGGACTGCCAAAGTTACGGTTGATAAATGCAATTTCAAATAAAACACTCTTGAGTCATTATTACGACAAATCATTCTTCACTTGTATTTGTTTTGCGGAAACTCACTTTTTTTTGGTCGGAATATTCTTTGCCTCGAGAATCCACAGTTTGAGTGAGTTGTCCATGCGTCGACTCTGCTCCTGGTTCGGTTGCACCGTCTTCCTCAAGCTGTGGGGTCAAAGGTGACGTTCAATAAAAGGTGAGTCGATAAACAGAGCATGTACCTCTCAGAAGGCTTTGGAGTTGTCTTTGGTGGCAATTTTTTCTTATAATTCCATCACTGGGATCCCAATTTAATTTAATATAACTGACCTGATAAAAGTGCGAGATTAATTTATTTGGAAAATTTCTTAGTTAATTGTAATTTAATTAATTCATTTTCCAAGTTAACTGCCCCTTGCCTGATGTGTACTGTGTAAGATTCATCGTGAATAAACAATGTTTATTATTAATTGATTATTATTAATTCTTTATAGGCAGATAATTGCACTTAACTCAGAAAGCTGTTGCAAGACAAAACTTACTATTCGATCCATTTCTGCCTTTCGACAGCAGTGCGACACGAGTAGTATTTGGTTCCGCCACTAGTCGACACCTGGAAGCAATGTTGCTGCCCCAACATGCTGCTATGCAGCGGCTTAATTTCGATGTCCGGCGCAGAGAGGTCAATCGCATGCATGCTCTGTGGCGACGCCAAGAGGGATTCATGCGAATAAGATGAACGCATTCGGTTGTTGAACATATGCCTGTAGAGGAATAGAGAAACAAAATATAGCGCTATGACTGGGTTTAATCAAATAACGAAATAGCTGTATAAGCATTACTGCACAATGATTTAATCAAGACTGCAAAACAATCCCACTTCATCCTCTGGAATTATGGGTAACCTGGATCCTCCCAACAAATATGGAGTTGACCCAATTTTTGCATCAACCAATGAAATGCCTTGTTACATATTCTGATGATTCGCTCACCCACACTGAGGTAAATTATTGTTTGGCAAAATGTTTAATCCTGCTCTGGCGTTTCATATTGCAAAAAAGCATTTGTTTTGCATTAATACAATATTGTGTTTTTAATCACTGGTCTTTCATCATATACATTATACTGCACACACTGTAATTCACTGGAAAATAATTATTTGCATAAATTAAAATCTAAAATCTCCCAGTTAGATAAGTTAACCTTAGTAATAATTTAAAATACAAGTATTTTGAAGTGGTTTCACCAGAGGTTGATGTAGGGGTAAACAATTGGTTTGTGATCATCATCCCTACGTTTAATTCAGTTGAAGAACTGATAAACATATTCACCACCTAGTACAATCCAAAAGCTATATTGTGGCTTATTTCTATTGTTAGTGGAACACACGTTTTAGTGGTGCAAATATGCTGTGTTTGGAAAGTGACTAGTTTGAGGAAAGTAAACAAAACAGAAAACAAGTAGTCACACATGCTGCCCTTACACACTGCATGCTATGATGCTAACAGAGTCTAGTAAAACGGAAAGAAAATGCATTCATGAGTTAGAAAGACCACAAACTTTGTGAAGAAAAAATCATGTTATAGAATTTTATTCTGATCTTTATCAATAAAATCTTTAAGTTGATGAAAATTTAAATAGTGGTGATCTCTATAACAAATGACTTGACATATTTTCCGGATGCATTAGCAAATTTATGCAGTGGTCCTCAAATAGATGTGTTGATCACCAGGTGTCACTACTAGTGTGGTGATGACAAAACACACCAGGTGGCATCACTGTTCTCTGATGCTGTGTTATAATCACCAATGGTTACTTTGCTATAAAATGTTGATTTGAACATGTGAAATGTTCTGAGATGATGAGTGAAAGAACAAGATAAATGTTATGTGTGTTACTTTGAAATAAAGTAAACTAAATAAACAATTAATGCAGTTAAATATTAATCAACTCCACCAAAGGAAGTAATGCATACCACTGCTCCAAATCTTCGTTCCCCTCTGTGCAGGAGCAAAGCTCACTGGGATTGAAATAAGTTCGCAATAAATTAATTTAATATATATGACTGCATGAATTTTTATCAACTGAAATACAAATCCCCCAATTCATGTGATCTACTGTCACACGCGCAGATACGAAATCATGTCGTGGAGGAATACCGATACAATTTAAACGAGACGTTTTAATGTTTTTTAATTGATCATTCGATGTCACATCAATCATTTGATTACGTCTGCCCTCCAGACAGATCAATAATCACACGTGTCTGATGCATCTTTGATGTATCTGACATTGTGATTCCAAACCAGCTAATCCAAAAATAGCCATTTTGCAAACATTATAATGTTGTGTATCGAAGAACCATTTTCTTATCTGCGAGCGTGTAATGTATGTATCATGACGATAATGGACTTACCTTGAAGAGGGGTTGACTGTGATGTCCAATGTATGTCCAAGCCAACTATAAACACTACTGGACTACGGAGAGGGGTAGATCAATTTCACCCATGAAAGCTTCAGTACGGCTGGTTTCAAGGCAATTTGGAATGAGTAGGGATCAACAGATTGTGAGATTACGTTAGTGTTTATTAAACGGGAAGAGGGTACACAGAGGGGGTACATGATAGTGAAAAAATAGGGAAGGAAACGGGGACTGACCAGGACTGACACAATCACGTAAATTTTAAAAAGTTGGCAAGACACGATCAACAAGAGGAAAAAGACTCTTGGCAGTATAACAAAATCAAGGAAATGGAATATTTTGATTGCTCTTGGGGCCCTAATGACAGCCCCCATGGGTGAGACTGTCCACCCCCCAACTACCCTGGGGTAGGGACTCACCATGCAAGGTGGCGTTGACTGCCCAGGGGCAGATCTTCCGGGGGTGGACGGAGAAATGGTGGTCTGCGCCCTAGTCGACCAACACTCAGGGAACGACGCAGAGTACTAGTAACAACAGGGTCACTGCATGCAGGAAAACACACAAGATTAGAACGCATCGGAGAAACTTGCGTCAAGTTGGTGACATGTGTTTGTCTTTGATGTCATGTCCGTGTCATCACAACTGTGGCATTGTGTCAGTGACGTATGTCTTGTCCATGTCATCACATTTGTAATGTTGTGGTGAAAACATGTCTGTCATTGATGTCATGTCTGTGTCATCATAGCTGTAGTGTTGTGTTGGTGACAGGTGTCTGTCATCGATGTCATGTCTGTTCCATCACAGTTGTAGTGTCATATTAGTGACACGTGCCTGTCATTGATGTCATGTCCGTGTATTCACAGCTGTGGTATCATGTCAGCAACACATGTCTGTCATTGGAGTCATAAGTTTCATACAGATCTTGGTCATAACATCTATCAGCATTTTCCATTTTGTTGGTTGTTGTAGCCATCAGGACTGTCATCATATCTGTCATGACACTGTTACTTTTTGTCATAAAACGTCATGACTGCCATGTTCCTGTTGTCACAGGTATCATCTTTGACACATCCATGTTATAACAGATACTGCGACTGTCATGTCTGTCGTCACATATGTCATGAGTGTCATTTCCATGGCACTATATTTGTCTTGACCATCACACAATATCTGTCACGACTGTCATATCCCTTTCGACACAGCTGCTGTAATTATTACTCCACCTTATATATGTCACGATGTCACACAGAGCTATGTCAACGCCACTTCACTGACTGTCATTTCTGTCACCACAGCTCTAGCCACTGTGAATTTCGTCCCATGTCCTGTCACCATATATTATGCTTATTACACACGATAAGACCATTTTGACTATCATAAAAATCAGCTCACTATGGCAACATCATGACAGTTGATGTCACGCCTCTATGGTGACGCCAGCCGTCATGAAACCACACGAACACCACCATAACAATAACCACCACCACTACCACCGTCCATGACCACCAAAACCACAATCAGATGTTCCCAACACACGACACCGACTCGAAGTGTCACGCATCAGTGGCCACGTCATTCACGTCGCACATGTCCGCACATGCTCCAGAGATAGGACAGAGATAGGAGGCAGGAGAAAGCAGACAGCAGTTACCTTGTGAGGCGCACTTTGCCGCCCGATCCACTGCACACACCTTGTGTGAGGCTCCCAGCTGAAGCGTGTACTACTACTACTACTACTACTACTACTACTACAACTACTACTACTACTACTACTACTACTACAACTGATTACCAACACTATGCTGTTATTCCCAACTTACAACCTTTGAAGCAAAGCAAAGCTTGTCTGTCATGTAAATTGCTCAATAACATTAGAATATCTCTGCAATAGAATTCAAAACAATCCCAATCCATCACAGCAAATTACATACAAAATGTTGTTTTAATTGTACATATAAGGAATAAAAAAAACCATGTAGAGCCATAATTGTGTTACTGTCAATCCTACCCCGATTCAAATGAAACCCCATAAAACCATGGTAGACAGTTTTAAGCATACTCCATTTGACACCTGAAATGTAGCAAATAGTTAAGAACAAGAAAAACCCCTTTAAAAATTATCTAATATATATTTTATGATTACAGTAGAGCAAAACATGATCCACCGCCATCAGATCATGATCTGCGTAACACAGTGTCATGTCTGATTGCATTAACCTTGCAGCATTTATACTTCTCGAACTTCCATGAAAATGTAACGCCCAGTAATGCGTGTATCATGGCACATTTGCAGGAGATTTATTACCAGAGCTAAGTACAAAAAAAATATATAATCAACTCAGGCGGTGTGAACTCATTTGCAGTTTATAACTCTGCGTGAGACATCTACCAGTAAGTTGCATGTCTAACACATAGCAGGCATTTTTTCCTAGTAAGTTTTTTCCGGGACAACATACTTGACTAGTCATTTTATAAACTTGTGGCGCTAGTCATCAGAACAAATCTACTTGTGATGATTGAACTGCATAACATGCACTCAACTTGTCTATTAAAACCCTTTATTGGACGTTGTTGCCCTGAGGCAACGTACCAGTTTTATACTTTTTGCTTGGTCTATGGCCATTTTTGAAAAAAGTATAATCAATGCAAAATCAGTGCTGCCATATTAAGTTAATGTAAATAAATATTTATTTCATATATGTTTTCTGTGTATGATCTGTTGGATACAACATCAGAATTTTTTTTTTATTTGGAAAAGTTTAAATAATTAATCCAATAAAGGGTTTTAAGTAGATTGCATGTACGTTAGCCAAGATATCAGCAATATTTTATTAACGTTCTTAGTAAAGATCTACTTTATTTGTGTCTATATGACTTTGTCTGCTACTTCCATGAGCATCCCACAATGCAATAGGACAATGTAACTTTGTCGAAACAGAAAGTAGGGATGGAGTGATGAACAGAATTGTGTTAGAATTGTGTTGTATGAGATATTTAAAAATAACAAAAATTTTCCATTTCACCAAAACAATTTTACATTAACATAACGCAACGATTATCATTACCTCTGCCTCCATTTCAAGTGTTATTTTTAAAACAAGACTGATGTTTAGAATACAACAAACAACATAATTCTAGCAACGTTTTCAAATCGCAACACCAAGGTTTTAATTTGCATTAATTACCTTCACCCTCTGCAATGTTATGTTAAAAAGCAAGCTGTAATTCCTCGTCGGACTGCAGTTAAAACCACATGCCCATTCTGAAATGGATCGATCTTTTCGGCGCAACGCAGAAGAGGCAAAGCGAGTTTTATTGTGGAATGCGGCCGGCCATGTTTTAAGCAAGCAAAGGAACACATACACGATCTCGGCAGTGCACAGCGACATACAATGGACAACATTATGCAACATTTCCTATCCTATGAGAGACACATCAACAAAAACGTTACAATTCTGGGTCATACTACTTTTTACTGGGTTCAGTTTACGAGAGGTAGTCTGCATGCAAGGTTTTCAGAAAAAAACTGCCAGCTGTCATTTCACTAAAGCCACGTTGTCATGGAAACCTCCCAGATTACAAACTATATAGAACCTTAGCTGTGTATAAACCAATTGTGTGTTATGAATTTTGATCAATGTAAAAATACATTGAGAATTTATTTACATGTGAAACTACAATATTGCTAGCATTAAAAGTCATATTTATGCTGTATGACACGGTATGTTCCTGGTGGTTTTGATATTGGAGAGTAAATAATAAAAAATATTAAAACAACATACAACATGATTATTTGCAAGAAATGAAAGGAACCTATAAATTTATAATAAAAACATGTGCTGAGAAATATCGGTGAACCACGTAACCAAAATAAAATCTGAACCAGACAATAATCTCATGATAAACCACCCATCTCGGCTGAAACTGCATGCAAGTTGGATCCATCTACTTTTTTATTACCTTGAGTCATGCGACCTCTTGTATTGCACAATTTTACTGGCTGGTTAATTATTTAATGGTTTCACTCGCATGATTGAAACCTAACCCAAACAGAACAACTTAGGTTAAAATTGATCACCCAATGTTTGAAGGTTTTTTTGTTGTTGAAAATTTGTGTTCTAATAACATTAGCGTATCTGTGATGCTAGCGCAGTGGCACTTCACTCACCAGTCGCTATCATTGGAGCTGGTGGATCTCTTCCGGTCTAGCTTCGTGGCGCTCTTTGTGCGCTTCAGATTCGACTTTCCAATACCTTTCCGACTGAAGAAGTTCTGAGGAAGAAAAAGTAGTAAATTTACAAAAGATATGATCACTTTCCAATTTAAGAATGTTACCATTAAAAAGTGTAATATTTTGGTCACCTCAAATCGAAGTGACTTTGTGGAGAACATGTAAAGAATTGCAAACAAATCTGTTTCTGTTAGATAATCTATGTAGAATGAAGTACTGGTATTAGTAATACACATGATCACCTTCTGATTAGAATAACGCAAAGTAGAAAAAGGACTCACTTTGTTTGAATAACCTGATGAAAGGTCTTAATAATCTCACACAGTAAAATAGACTGCACACTCATTATATGTTACTTGATGTATGGCACATTAGATATATAGAATGGTTTGGCCAAATCCCAAAGTTTCGATGTACTCTTTTTACCATGAGTACAGAAATTGGTGTCAAGAACACAAAAGTGACAATGACCAGTTGAGTCCAAGGTTTGTGAAACTGATCATAATCGCGTGACTTTTGTGAACAGACCACGAAGAAAGGAACATCTTAATCTGTCAATTACACAAGAAAGGAGATAGCTGAAAGAGCAAATAACAACTCTTTGCTCTAACCACAATGGGGGGTGGCATTACATGCATTTTACATGACAATAGAGTGTAATGATTACACAACAAAGGCGCTGTTGTTCTTGCGTAGACTATTGTTCTTCGCTGGCAAAGGCCTTTGTCTATTGTTTGTGAATCCACAAAATTCAATGTGTTGTACTGAGCAGAACTGTTGAAGTTTCCATGGTGCTTCCAGGCACATGCCGTAACTAACCCCAGAATCGTTGCCCCTTTGGAACTTTTCCTTTACACATATGTTATAGTCTGGGCCAACCTCTGGACAGAACAAGTAATGACCAACATAAACAAACTTTCCAATCCAATAATATATAATAAGCACCGAGTATAGGCTTGTAGAACAACTCTACAATTAAATGTAAAAACATTTATCCATGTTAAATTATATCTTTAAACTATAGATCTACTACTCTCCTGTTTTAGAGGTACAATATCCAAGTTTGTTTTACTATAAAATCATGTTAAATTATATTGTTAAATTATAGCTCTACTCCAATTAAAGGTAACAAATACTATTTTTTTATCATAAAATAATGCTATATAGTATAAATTTATAAACTATATATGATGTGCGCGTGCATGTGTGCACATGTGTGTGCGTGCATGTGTGTGCCGAACATCTTTAGTTCAACTAGTCAAGTGTGATTTACACAATGTTTTTTAATAATTTGATTGTTATTAGTAAATATATATATATATATATATATATATATATATATATATATATATGAATATCGAATATATGCTATTCAGTTCATTTGTGAATAACAGTCAACAATTCCAATATCGGCAGACAAAGTTGACCAAGATAAGGCATAGCATGATCAATATTCTCTACAGAACATAAACATTAAATAAATAAAGATCGTACTAGTTTCACATTTAGTTATTTAAAACACATTTGAATGATATAAAAACAGTACTTCAGAAATGGTTCATACCATGATTTTACAGTAAAAACAATCAGATTTTACACTTTACACCAATCCACCAACACATTTGACTCATTATCATAAAAACGTGGGGTTGGTAATGTACTAGCTTGGTAACCACGGAAACACTGGGGTTATGTGTATGACATGCATCATTGAGTACGGACATTAATCCCTGCTCACATATACACATGCGAGCCACCTGGTGTTCAATGTCTGTGTCACAATATGACTTCCTGTTTGTTTGGAAAATGGCCCATTCAGCGGCATAGCAACGGCTGATGAATCTATACCCAGACCTCTCTAGATGTTTTCCCATACACCAGCAACATTTCCTCCTAGACACACAGAACAATATCCCATGAATCCATAATGCACAAAATGTTCCTACCAATCCATAACGCACCAAATAGTCCAACCAACACATTCAACCGATACGGGCACCGTGAAATATACACAGATGACTGACGCAGGTCCTTAGATAACTAACAACCAGAAACGGAAAACAAACACGCAAACACGTGTGACTAACCATGATAAATTCCACCCAATCAATGATCCTGTCTCATCTAATTAGGCCACTGTAAGCAACGGCTAATCGGGTGGTTACTAACACCACACATTTTTAATCACTCACTCAACATGATCGTCATAAGTCGGTGTGTCTGTTGCAGGCGTTTGCAATCCTGACCCTCCGATTTCCACAATCATAGATAAGCGTCATGTAACAGTTCTCTTTTGCTTCTTCCTAGCCGGGCATTTGACCATCAAAGATTTTAATTCTCTGCTGACCTGTATGTACTCTTTCACGTCAATCTTTCCTGTTGTCACATGACGTTATAATTTTCTAATCATAATCACTCAGTACTGGTGCTTAATGACACATTTAAGTTTCAAACCCATTACGCAACATAACCACTTATTTTACAATTTGAAAATGCATACTTACACATCTGATGGATTTTTGTGATGGTACTTTGGCACGTGTTACACTTTCACATATACTGATTTTTACAAATGAAATTTGCACTTACAAATAACAATAAAATAAATAACAATTATAAACACTTGCATTCTGCTTTCAAGAACTTTTGCAACATGGATGACCAACTTAGAAAATAAATTTATTTTGTGTTTGACTTCGTAGAAGAGCAAACATCTGAATATATGCTTAAGTGAAAAACCCAAAGCTATAAATGTTTCCCCCGACGCCGAGCGCCAAAGACAGCATCTTGAGCTTGTCCTGACCTGTGTGCTACCCTCTCATTAGATGGGCAAACATCCGGTTCGATCCACCTCTTCCCTTTCTAACCATAGGATGCCATTGTTCTTCGTTGTCATCCGATGCAAATGACAGCAAAAACAAGGCAGTTTTCGGCTCGAAAATGACACAAAATCCCTTATTCTCCGATCCCCTTTTGTTCCCGAACAAAGGGAAGACTGGTTGACTTCACGAGCAGACAAAGTCAGCTGTCATTATCAGGTGTGCCTGTGATAACGCTATCTCTTCTTATGACAATTGACAATAGGACATGGGAAAGTTACCAAATATGATTGGTGTGTGCATTCAAGCACATGTGCACACATTTGCATGTAAATGTGTGTACACATTATATTGTTTAAAAAGTAAAAGTGCACCTTATCTGCACCGATACATACCATTAAATATTTTAGATTCAAGTTTCTTCTTAACACTTTGTAATAAAGTTAACTTGCTTGCTACAATTAAGTTTACAAATAATGCAACTGAAGGTCACTGAAACATTGAGAACTTTGTAAACTTAGATGTGTTAAGAGTAAAATTGGATGTAATTTATTCTCCCAGCTTGATGAAAATGTTCACCAACAAAATATATTACACTTCAGAAGCAATTCACCCTTACAATATATAGATGAGTTTGAATATATTTTGACAATTAATTTTTAATTTGTGTAAAGATTCATACTACAGTGTATTATAAATGACTCCACTTGAACTAGCCATCAATGGTGCAATGATTGATGCTTTACATCCTTAAGAAAAAACTGTATCAACATTTAAAACATCCACACTCATTTTTAACACTTCACAGAATTTTATTGAGAATAAATTCTTGACAACATCATTTCATTAACAAATGAATAACAACTTGTAGGCTTGGACCTCTACTTTCATGATTGCAATGAAGTGGTTTTCTTAAACTGTTTTAGTGGTACAATGGAACCTCACTATTAAGGTTACCCCCAGGGCTGGGCCAAAGTGGCCTGAATAGTGAGGTGACCATATTATCAGCATTCATCAAATAAATAATACGCTTCGACAAGAGTGAAAGGTAGACGGGTATGGACATGTGGACATGGTTGGTGGAGACAGCAATACAAGGGTGAGGGAGAAAGAAGAGAAATGAGGCCCAGTATCAAGGAGCCTCTCCCTCGACATACAGGGAAAGAATAAAACAACAACTGTTATCGAAATCATTTGCAATGATCCTGGAGTGACCTTAATTGTGAGGTGACTGGATAAAAGAGGCAACAGTGACACAAGCTTCGACTGTATAAATAAAATCGCATGAATAAATCCATTTCCTGTACATGGTGTGGGGAACGAAACCAGCGTACGGTGAGCAGCCACACCTGGATTAGATAAAGAATTGTCATCGGACAATGTCCTCACGGTAACACGTTGCTTATTACACCTGTAGTGACACGATCGAGTCAGGTGTGTAGTGTGGGCTGTGTTTCACGGACAACAGGAAGGGTGTGTATAGAGAACCGGGATGAACTCGCATCTGGACACCTATTAAGTATCAAGCTATTTTTAAAATGAGTCATCAGCAGTAAAAATAGAAAACATCTGACTGGAGATGTCTTCAGTTTGACCATGTGCTGAGTGTCTTCAGTTTGACCATGTGCTGAGTGTCTTCAGTTTGACCATGTGCTGAGTGTCTTCAGTTTGACCATGTGCTGAGTGTCTTCAGTTTGACCATGTGTGAGTGTCTTCAGTTTGACCATGTGTGAGTGTCTTCAGATTGACCATGTGCTGAGTGTCTTCAGTTTGACCATGTGCTGAGTGTCTTCAGTTTGACCATGTGCTGAGTGTCTTAAATTTGACCATGTGCTGAGTGTCTTCAGTTTGACCAAGTGCTGAGTGTCTTCAGTTTGACCATGTGCTGAGTGTCATCGGTTTGACCATGTGCTGAGTGTCATCGGTTTGACCATGTGCTGAGTGTCATCGGTTTGACCATGTGCTGAGTGTCTTCGGTTTGACCATGTGCTCAGTGTCATCGGTTTGACCATGTGCTCAGTGTCATCAGTTTCGTAGTGTTATATTTTGCTGAATTTATTTTAAGTTAATGTCTTAGTACCATATTTTAATATTTTTTCTTTTAATTAATATATTTATTAATACTTCTATTAGTATTAAATGACACATTATTTAGTATCAATAACTGTCTTAGTATTAGGGTTTTAATTTACTGATCATTAAGTATAATGTATCGTAAAGCACCACAAACAATAGTGGAGTTGACGTTACAACAATTAAATATAATATTGTAATTATTATCATTTTCATGGAATGGCCATGGAGGAAGGGAATGAAACAATTACAGAAAATTACACCCAAGAAACAAAACTACCTACAGGTAGTTTGCGGGAATAGTTTCAGTGTGCGAGTAAAAAACAATTATGCAGATTTTTTGGAATAGCTAGCAGAGTCCATAACTTTGTCAGAGTTCACATATTACGGAACAGCTCAACCCCCAATCTGCCATTTTAGTGCGTTTGTGGGAGATATCACATGATCAAATGATGTGCTGTGATTGGCTATCTTTCCATAAATGATCAAGTGGGACAAAAAAACAATGCATATGACCAGGATTAAGATTTAGTTTTCACCAATTCAAAATACGGTTCACCTAGAATAGTAATTGTCAGAAAACGGCCGATTTCAGTTGGTCTGCTAGATCTGTGTCTCACACCGGCGTAACTGTATCAGTGACTCATTGTACTAAGTGGCGGACATAATAGACGACCCATTCTGATGTATCTACAATCAGTAACTGTTTACACACAGTTACTTGTTAGTTGCCCCCGTTTCTCTGAGGAGACAGACAATAAGACAATGCCATCAAGTACAGTACCCATAGTCTGGCACACCCTCCAGAATAGCCAGTGCTTGGTCAGATATAATACTGATGTCCACCTCACAAACCATTGAGACAATATACGATCAGTCACAATGGAGGAATGTGACAGTAACAGTGACAGTAGTAAGTGAAAGGGCCACAGTTGGTCACCCCACAGTCAAGTGGGTGACCAGGGAACTGTTTTACTAAGATAGTGAGTGAGCTCATAAGAAAAGTCCATCATTAAACAGAATTCTTTATTAAATCACAGTGGACACTATTTCTGTGACACACGGCGAAAGTATTACAATCGTATGTCCTGGTTTTGACAGTTTTCAATATACAAGATCACTGTTAAGGAGAGATATTTTAATGAGCACAATCAGAGGGTTATGAGCTCATAAGAATATATGAGTGAAACGGTCCAACCATCCCAAAAAAGTCCACTAAACTTGGTAACAAAATTCTACATATAAAACCTTGCCTATCGTTCTGTGATCATATATCTATACCATATCAACTAGCATGGAAGCGCTCCACATTTGTGTGAGTTTTCTAAATAACAAAATCTGATAGTAACTGTTCTATCACAAAGGTAAGTCAAGAGAAGCTCTGACAGCCAGATATCTAGTCCATTGGACAGCTCAACAGTATTTTCACTGCAACCACACTGCAATTTCTATAACAAGATGATTCATTCATTTATACCCACCACTGTTTATAGCCAGGTACTCATCTACACCGCTGAGTGAACTGAAGCAACATGGAGTGAACAAAATTGCCCAAACTGTGAAATAGAACATGTGAATTCAAACCTGGGTTCTCTTGATTGACAATCCAATGCCGTAACCACTACGTACACCACTGCATACAATGCTCCACAAAAGTTCTCTGCAGTAAATGATAGTCACACAACGACGTCAAAGAGCAGCAATCATCACTCCTTTGTTCACTATGACCAACAAATCAATGTCTGCACGCCCAGACAGAAACACAATCATCGCAAATTTGCCATCATCGCATCCAGCACACTTACTTACCTGGTGTGGAAAACTGAAACTATGATTACTTGACTCGACGACTTCACACTTCAGCACGAAACTAAGTGCTTGCTTTCATAGGCAACCAACCATCTGCATGCCACTCAGCAAACAGTTATGTTTCGCACCCGCAGTTAACGGGAAATATCACGAGTCAAAAGTCTACATCACACGAAGAGATAGGCACACAACCAGTCTTGAACTGATAAAATGTCTGGCAGCCGACCGGGAGAGTAGATCAAGTTCACCCAGACGGAACCTAATACATGATGAACCTCTCTGTATGTTCCCTTTCTGTCATCCCCTATTACCTAGGTTCCCTATCCAAGCAGGCTCTCCTGTTGCCTCTGTATACGTTTTTTTTACTCATATGTTGACCACAATAAAATTAAGACTTGTCTTGGTGAAAAGTAAACATCACTGGTTATGAAGAAAACTGTCTTATTTGAACATTTAAATTTTCTTTTAATATGCGGTATGAACACCATGACCTTTACAACATGTACCCCACCCCTTGTTTATTTAAAGAAACAAACATGATTTCATTTCAAGACATACTTTTGCAACAAACTTGTTGCCATTTAAAAACGTATTGTTTTATTTTTAAAATACCCTACAAATTTAAGGCAGTAAAGTCAAGTATTTCAGAAATATAAAAGAGGATTCAAGCAGCTCTTAGTCTGGCACAGAACCTACTCCAATGAATGATGAATGGTGAACCGAGGACTACAAGATGTACTCACTGCGATGCGTGAGGGGGTCGAGGGTGGGTCCATGGTGATACTGTCCTCCTCGTGAGGTACAGTCCTCGTCACGGGAACACTTCCTCGCCGGTCTAGACTCTTCTCATATGCACCATCTAAAAGACAAAATAACAAACTTATAACAATCACTTACTGCAACCATATTCAGTGACAATACTTACAAGGACATTTTCTTAGTTTACCCATCAGACACCTGAAATAATACACACATATGATATATATATATGATTTTCATGTAATCAATATTTGTGTGGTGCCATTAATTTTCACTTAATCAATAAATTGTATAACATTTCTCAATCAGATGTGCATACCTGGCACAAAAGTTATGTAACCAAAACTTCAGGTCATGACAGGTGACAAAGTACTTCTGATAAAGATCTTACAAACAGTTGGTTGTTTTGTCTTTATTGAGGTCAAATTCTCTCCTGTTTATGCAGTCTACTGTACTATTCAGTACACTGTACTACACAGTACTAAAATGGTATATGTGCTATATACTCCTAGCATTGAACACACACTGATCCCGACACAATTATTTGTTAATGTTTTCATATAAAGTCTTGACATTTCAATGTTGAACTTGCTGTCATCTGTCACATCAATCTAGGATATGTTTGATATTATGTCAATGTTTGAAAATACACCATTTCACCAGTACTCTGCTGCAGTTGCTGTCTTTTTTCTGCATAAGATGATGACTTATGCTTTATGGAATTGTTTTTACAAATATTTGGCAATAAGAAATAAATGTAGTAGGTTATGATGTAGACAAATTGATTTTTATAGGAGGTGCTTTAAATGTAAGCAACTGAGCAAGAAATTTAAGTTTTTACAGGCTCTCCTAAGTCCCTGTCCAAGCTTAGCGTCATTATTCATTTTGACAAAGCATTCTCAGAATATTCAAGTACAGGCTTAAGCCCTTCTCATGTTTTCGGGTAGGTAAGGTAAATATTATATCAACCCTACAAAGGGAAGCGTGTTCTATTCAAGAAGCCTCTACACCTTTACAATAACCTTACAAACATCACTTATGATTTTACAATGGTTACACGCAATCATATCCAAACAACCTTCGCTCACGACACACAAATACATGCCAATCTTACAATCCCCAATCAGTCTACTCCATGTCTCTTGATTAAATATTTACAAAATCCATCCGTTATCTAACCACGAAACTTCTAAAAATACAGCAGCTTTTGCCACCATAAAAATGGACCGAATAACTGACATGTGCTGCCTCCTGGTTTTAAGTCTTGACAATCACTGGAATAAAACTGAGGATACAGTGAACGACAGCTGCGTTTGACAGTTGCTACCTTGCTGTACTTGTCTGCCTGCAGTTTTATTGATGCATGACATGGGGGACTATTTACAGGGGACATCATTCGTGGTGATGGATGGTGTCCTAATCATAACGTATTAGTTGTTCACTGATAATGAGGTTCGATAATGACACCTATTTATGACGGGTACAATACGTAGGGCACAGACAAAATCTTAAAATGAACAGATGGTAACAGAATATCCATGAAAGCGATTAAGTTGAATGCCTTGAAGAACAAAAGTTAAAATGTCACTAACATAAAAAGTGACTTTTAAAACTGAATTTATGAAACTTACTTTATTACCACAGAAATCTTTAATAAATTCAAACTGAAATGAAGTATTTGAATGTTAGATTTATGTATTTTCAATACTGATTCTTGTGATGTGCAAAACAGACATTAATCTCTAAATAAACCGGAAATCAACAGACCATCCTAACATTCAAGTTAAACACAAATTATGCTCAAAATCAACCAGTTGTTATGTTTCACAGCCGTCATAACTGACTTTCTTCAAGCAACTTGTAAATTATTTTTACAACATTATTAATAAAACCATCTGTCAATCATCAACCACGTAAATAAGTAAATTAACTTTCCTCATCCACGACATATAGACAAACACAACACATATGAGGTGGCTACCAGAGAAGTATAAACTTATCGATCTGGTAGCCATGAAATGATGGAAACAATTACATCAGACAATCGGGATGTAAAAATGACTTATTTTAAAGCACTATCCCATAGAAGTTGTCTGAATCCGACAAGTAAACTGATTTACACTTGTCTGACGTGATCACATACAATGGAAGCATCTACTTCATTCATACATTTGATAACTAATCTAACCCACTGACCCCAACTATCTGGCTATCACATCACACACAATACGTGGCACACGACACGGTCAAAAAGATCGAATCTTTCTTTTGTGTAAAACCCTATGACCTAGTCACATGGTCTAGGCTTGAGGGTGTTCTGCCAGTTTTTGCCCCTCCGTTGTAACACTTGCAAGCACTGTGCCAAGCGCAGTATCGGCGATACACCAACAAAACGTCTTCTCCGTTGACATAGCAGGTGTTAATATTTGACTGGCATCATTGTCAAATGCTGTGTCATCACGTGTCATTGCTTTATCATGTCATCACACAAGTATGTCATGATACACACACAGTTCCTGTCCCTTAGATAACACCGTTTCAATTACACCTTTTCGATGACACGTCTTTGATGACACATCTTCAATGCTGCCCCTTCATCCATATACCGGTAAACATATTCTTTTCCTCTAAATCCCCCTAGATTAGCCAACTGCAAATCACAGTTGCTGAAGTTCAAATCTGTGTGATATGGATAGTCTAAATAATATACACGGTTCAATAAAATAGTGCATATTGTTATCGTAATCATCAAAAGTATTGACTTTAATTACTTGATTGATCAACTTGCAAGAAAGTGGCAGATCTCATGCTGTTTTCTACAAAATTCTGACTGGAAATTATTATTTAACAGATTATCTGACGATTTCACAAAAACTTGGGTTGTTTCATTTTCTACAAGGACAATATTTCCATTAACAGTGCCATTATATATAAGCATTTTGCTTAAAACATACTTTTTTCAAGAGAATGTGAAGTTGCGATTTTTTCTATCTGGAACAAAATAACTAAACACTCCACTCTGTAAAATCTAATTGTTCTTGTCCTTATCCAAGTCTTGCCTTATATGAGATGAACACATAGACATTAAGAGGCAGCTGCAATCTAAAATAAGCAAATATAGCAAGTCTATCAAAATGACGGAACAGAGAGAATACAGAGCATTACTGCTGTCTTGAAATACACTACGACCCTGGTCTTTTAATGGCTTAATTGACATCGCAAGTTATATACGACCGAAATTATCGCTTCAGCAATGGCAACAAATGCTGTTCGTCATTCCACTATTCCTGCACCACCACATGCAGACTACTCACAACAATCATGATAAAACGCGATTTCCTCGCCGATAACTTACGTGGCCACAGCGGTAAATCAGCGAGTTTTGTTTTTTCCACGTTCGTTCACCCCCAAAGTAGCAGACAATCGATACTTTTAGCAAGTGACAGTCAGACGTAAAAGAAAGTTTGCATCATTTTGCAGTCCATCAGCGTAAAAGCCATTGATGACAAAGTGCATACTTAACGGTGGAGACAGGAACAAAATACCTGCATTCAACTGTCGTTACTCTCTTTAAGCCTCTCCCCGCCTACGTAGCGGCCTAGTACTGGCGACTACTGTGGACATTACTCAACTGAAGTGGACACTAGCTGCGACATTCTCCCACAGTGGTTAGCCGGGTGAGAAAACAGTTGGACATTGTCTTGCATTGACTCATAACTGAGGACATCATTGTTCCCGATATGGGAGCCCTCCATTGTTATATGGGATGTCAGCAAAGTCGACCGTATATGTTCACCAGACACAGGGTGACCAAACCTGCCTTCCATACATCTCCGTAATGTGTGTTATTAATAAAAAGAACAATGTTTTTGTTAAAAATTAATACGCACCAGTATTTGCCATATACTAGAAGCATACACTATCTCTTGAGAGACAGACAAGTTGGTCCAAGGTTTCGTTTTTTTCGTCAAATTACACCCTGTCAATGAGAAATTGTGACAGAGGGTTTGCAAGAGGTGAGTGCTCTCTAGTTAGGAACAGGTGCATACTTCCAGTAACTAGTGCAAACTTCCAGTAACTAGTGCATACTTCCAGTAACTAGTGCATACTTCCAGTAACATGTGCATACTTCCAGTAACATGTGCATACTTCCAGTAACAAGTGCATACTTCCAGTAACTGGTGCATATTTCCAGTAACAGTTTAATGAGGAGCTACAGCATGTCAAGACTTCAATGTCCCATTACTTCCTGAGATTGCATGAGGAAGGCCAAAGACCATTAGCAACAGCCAAAATGATTGAGAGAGTGAGATTCCGCAGTCTGAGCCTGGATTAGGAGATGCTCGCTATAATGAGCCAATTTATTCCCTGGGCCTGAGTTGAGCACTTATGGTAAATGGCAATTTAAGCTGAAGAGAACTGATGCAAGATGGCTGCCATTAGCAGGAGTAAGACTCAACAGCCAAAGCTGATGAGTTCATGTTTTCCGTACAGCTCATCTAATGCTCAGGATTAAGTTCTAGTTGGTTTTGTCAGGAGAATCAACATCAATCGAGTGTAGAATTAAGTAAAAATTACCTGGAACTGGTTGAGCTTTCCAGAGAGCAACAACACATTAGAATCATCTGCCATTATTTTAGTTGCCATTTTGTTTCATAATAGGTATACTATAAATACATCTGTGGGGACTACTGAACTCATAAATCAGGCAATAGAAATAAGGTGAACCATAATTTTTATGATGGAGTGAATTACTCTTTAGATGGAAACAAAGCGCATCTATACACAACCATCAACATGGATCATTTCAATGGATGTTAAGATTCTGGCATCAAACCAAAAATAAGAAGCCATTAATCCAGATAAAACCACATTCCCACTAACCGACCAGTTTTTATTTCACAGCCACATCCGTATATTTCTATACAGCAGAACTTGGCCACTATCGAGCAAAACCAAATCTTGAACAATCTAACCACTGGACAATTTCTCACAGAGGAAATGTATACTTAGACAATTTGACAAATGAACAATTTGACCTGACAACCTGATAACTCTCAACTGACAATGGCATGAACTTACAATAAAGTATGCAGTTATGACATCCTACCTTTCCTAGTTCAATATCATCCCGTGAATCCAATTGTCTGATGTAGAACTAATAAGTAACAAACTACTGTGTGTAGCCTGCTCATACACTGATAGTGGGGTCCTTAAACCTATACACCAGAGCCCAAATCACCCATGAGTCAAGCACTCACAAAGATACCAGTAATCACTTAACACGAATGAACAAATCCATTAACACCCAAATCAGAAGTGTCTGACAAAAGGTGATAGATAACATCCTGGGAAGCATACTTCAACAACTATCTGGCTGACAACTGAGAAATTTATTTCCACTGACCATTTGAGTGACTACATCAATGGACTATTGACCCCACTTTGAATCAATGATGGGGTGATGACCTGGGTCATTGGCTGGTGCACATAGGTTAACAAAACTAATTTCCCTTCTGGATCAAACATATTATTATCTGCAGATACTCATGGGTGAGGGGGGATCAACCTCCCATCTCCCTCCTGTTTTTACAGGCAAACCTCCCATCTTCCACAAGTTTTTTTTTTTGGGGGGGGGGGGCAAATGTCTCACCCATTTTATAGAGTCCACCTCCCACTACCCTCCATTTATTTTACAGAAACCTCCCACAAATTTATAGAACCATCCTCCCATCTCCCACCATTTTTTATCAACCTCCCTCCTCCTAGTTCCTTTCAAAACCCTATAACATTCACGAGCTGTCCATGGGGTGACTATACTAGAACTGTGACATCTCCACCTGCTAAAACCCTGGAGAAACCCCACGGATAAACCCACCAGTGCACACTCTGGGAAACTCCCCCGTGACAATTATTATATTTCAAAAACTACCCCAGAACATCGATAGCTATGATTCCAGCAGCTCGTGTTCGAAATTACTACCCCAACGAATAGACTTTGAGCACACGACCCAGGGACAATATTACTATGGTCATCCAATAGGATACTTACTGCACTCTGTTTATCCTAATCGCAGTTTCAACTTTCAATGCATGTCAGTTTCTTTCAAGGTGACCAGAAGTGTAATCGTGTGTGTCTGATCTTGTGGGTAGGTTCACAGAAACAAGACAGATCAACTAACTGACAGTGACTCATACTGTGTCAGGTGGCTCCAGGTCAGCACTATCTCTACTCAAGTTGGGGGAGCTGTCAAAAGTCTAACAAATCATCTGCTGTACTGAAGACCCTGCAAGTTTGTCTGTGGTCTACCCGATATGCGGAGATGGTAAACAAACCTACACAGTCAAACAGAACACATTGACATACACATGTTTAGCCGGAAATCAACTGACATCACGTTTACGTATAAGTGGGTTAATCATAATTCCAAAAATAGTGTTCACAGATTGCTGGTGAATAAGGTAATTTTATTTTAAAGGTACAATTCCTTGTTTGTTCATATTTATGTATTGATATTAATACTGCCAAATTGAATATCATAAGCTCAAAAGTTTTTACAATTTGAAAGTTGCAGTTGCACCCATGAATGTTTAAACTATAAGCACAGCATTTGAATAGTAAACAGCTGCTATTGCCTGCAATTGGCACTATTGCAGAAGCATGCGTCCCTGCCTCACAAATACCTTTGACGTTCACTGGTTTCCACATGCCAATGGCAAGTAGAGCAAAGTACAACTGAGTGAGCAAACTTCCTGCTAATGATTACCACCTGAATGATGCTACCGGGTAAAGGAATAGACGACTCCCTTTAACATCGGGGTGAAATAGACAACTGCCTTTAACATCGGGGTGAAATAGCCAACTCCCTTTAACATTGGGTAGTGGAATAGACAACTCCCTTTAACATCGGGGTGAAATAGCCAACTCCCTTTAACACTGGGTAGTGGAATAGACAACTCCCTTTAACATCGGGGTGAAATAACCAACTCCCTTTAACATCGGGGTGAAATATACTCCCTTTAACACTGGGTAGTGGCATAGGTAACTCCCTTTAACATCGGGTAGTGGCATAGACAACTGCCTGTAACATCGGGTAGTGGCATAGACAACTCCCTTTAACATCATGTAGTGGCATAGACAACTCCCTTAGTAGTGGCATAGACAACTGCTTTTAACATTGTGTAGTAGCATAGACAACTGCCTTTAACATCGGGTAGTGGAATAGACAACTGCCTCTAACATCGGGTAGTGGCATAGACAACTGCCTTTAACATCGGGTAGTGGCATAGACAACTGTCTTTAACATCGGGTAGTGGCATAGACAACTGCCTTTAACATCGAGTAGTGGCACAGACAACTGCCTTTAACATCGAGTCGTGGCACAGACAACTGCCTTTAACATCGAGTAGTGGCATAGGCAACTGCCTTTAACATCAAGTAGTGGCATACACAACTGCCTTTAACATCAAGTAGTGGCATAGGCAACTGCCTTTAACATCAAGTAGTGGCATAGACAACTGCCTTTAACATCAAGTAGTGGCATAGACAACTGCCTTTAACATCAAGTAGTGGCATAGACAACTGCCTTTAACATCAAGTAGTGGCATAGACAACTGCCTTTAACATCAAGTAGTGGTATAGACAACTGCCTTTAACATCAAGTAGTGGCATAGACAACTGCCTTTAACATCAAGTAGTGGCATAGACAACTGCCTTTAACATCGAGTAGTGGCATAGACAACTGCCTCTAGCATCAGGGTGAACTATGAAATAAGCTACCAGACTATCACTGATAAATATCAGTACATCACTGGAGGGGGGAGGGGGCAATCTCCACTCATACCGCATTCCAACCAGAGTGGCCTCAGGGCAGAGGTGGATTTATAGTGAATGAAACAAACATGAACACCAGACCTCTCTAGGTATGATGTTTTATGCTTCACTCTAGCCAGAGCAGTTTCTGGCACAGAAAGATCACCAAAGTAATAGCACTACCAGGCAGGCACTGCAAAACGTTCTGTTGCTTGCCACCTTGCCTGTACATGTATACTAAAACAAAATCTTCGCAAAATATTTTTACAAAGCTGAATATTGTCAAAATAATAATAATTATATATACATGCACCATGGAACCACATACCTGTACATGCCGGGATTATGGATACACAGACATGCATACACGCACAGATGCATGCACTCAGACAGAGAAACACAAACACGCACTAAGTTTTGACACATATAATGATGACATGTGTCCAACTGAGACATAGCTTACAATGTCTTATGTAACATAGTAGGCAGGCAAAAACTGTCACTATATTTATTTTATCTCATGTCAATGTATTTATGGAGAAGGTTGCATGGGGACTGACGTCAAAGGATACCCAAGCTTTGCTGAGGATCAGGACCTGATAATTGACATGGAGAAACTGTGGCATCTATATCAGATGGCTACATCATGTGACAATCATTCTAATTTTACTAACATTCTTATGAGCTCAATTTTGTTCTTAAAAAAAAATTATACTGCTTCTTAATTCTTTAACAATGATCATGTATACTGAAAATCGTCAACACCGGGATATGTCACCAGAAAATGTTGCCAGTATATCATGGAATTAGTGTCCATGGCGATACACCAGCAGACTTTTGCATATTGTGAAAAACCTTCTTATGTTTAACAATGGATTCTGTATAATTTATTTTATTTATGAGTTCTTTATCTTGGAGAAATGGTCCCTGGAGAAATATATGGTGGGTGCTGGTGGTAGAATTTCCTGGATCCTGGGAGGTGGCATATTCCCTTCCTTGAATGAGCCAACGTTGTGGTTGGTTTCAAAGGACTGGACTTTATTCCCAACTTATCTGCCACAGTAGGGAAAGATGTGGTATTTGGAGTAGGACATGTGTGTGGCCAAGTTATCTGTGTGCTGTGTTTGTCTTTGATTAAGCTGTCACATAAGAAGACCTGTCACACCCACGCTATCAACACAAAACAGATCAAACGGAATCAAAATATATGAAACTAGGACAAATCCACAGATGGTATTGTTGAATTACAGTCCGTTTGTTTATGTTGCTGGTGTTATATTAAACTGTAATCCAAATACAAAAGACAGCCATTAATACAAGGTAAAAAGTCTACTATGCACACATGCGGGCACTACTTTCACATTACTGTCATCTCACAATGTTTTATTTTTTATTAGTACTTTCAAAAATGTGTCTTCAATAAATGCAAACAAACAAGTCAAAGTATGTCCTAATTTTCCTGATAATGCTACCTGATAATCTGCAGAACTTGCCACGTTTATAGCTGGCTGCAACAGCTTGCTTATCTGCAGCACTGCCACTTTACAGCCTTTGATTAGCAACCTAGCCTGTGCAGCTGCCATAGATCACAGGCGTCTAATGAATATTGCGATTAGCATATATCATTATCAATCCAGGTGGGCATCAAAGTGTCTCTACCTTGATTTATAGGCATGACAAATTACCTATGTCAGACAGTTCAATTGAAAGTTGATGAAACCTAAGACCAAGCAGAGCTGATGTCAATACTCTAATTGGGAATTGCAGGTTTCATCAAATTGGGGAGGTTGGAAATATATCCTGGTATAATATGAATTGGCTGTAAAATGATAAATCTTTAGGCTTTGTATGCTCCTTGCCACATTTTCTTAGAAGAAACCTATTTTTTAGTTGAAATTTTGTATAAAACCGTAAAAATCCATAGTATGTTTTTGTTACTTAACAGGTCTTTCTCATTCTGGCCAAGTGGCGCAATCTACTGTGCAACTAAATACACTAATATCAAAATGTGCTGGGTTTTGTCCAGATTCTACCTAGTGGCATACAAATTTACTCTTAGACCATTATAACTGTCATTGATATTTATGTTTGAATTCCTCCAAACATCACAAACATTTATATTATACGTGGGAAACCCCTACACACTATGTTCCACTATGTTCAATCCAAGATCTATGAATGGCGTTGCATGCTGCATACAGCTAGCTGTTAAGAGGATACCTCTAAGAAGGAACGTTGAGTTGTTGAAAACAGATGCCACGTTCCTGGAGATTTCCCTAAAAACACAACTTGCTGTGGTGCGCTTGGAATGGGGGAAGTGGCAAACATCCCGTCTACAACCTGGAGGAAAGTAGAGCAGGTTCCACAGCTACTAAATATGTGACATTAACAATTATAGGTCATGCTGTTTAGGTCCGGATGAGAGTAAAATTATTGAATGAGAGGATGGATTTTTGGGTGGGTGGGTGCGTGGAGAAGGTACAACTGCTATAATCTGGTACCAGAGTCTGATCAACTTGAACTTCCTCTCACAAATACATTCTCATTCATTTTAACACCTCAAAACCTCTATCGGAAGTATTCAGCCATACCACCATAAATGCATGAAATGTTGGTGTTTGTTTGTTATATGAGTGAGCTAAAGCTTCGGGGCTTGACTTATACTGGCCACATCAGGATTAAAACGACACTAAAGTGGCACAATACACAGAAAGTCCAATCAATTTGCTACTCTGGCCTACAATACGCATGCTTGACTGCGATGGTTACCCTTATATTACAATATCAAATCTGTAACAGGTTTCAGAGAAAAGTAAATGTTGACATGTATGAAGAAATTCTGATTGCGCTATTAATTAAATGCTATTATCAACCTTACAATAGAATGATGATTATAGACAATAACAACAATATTAGGTGGACAGCAACCATAACTAACTATTACAAACAAGATATGATTTATCATGGCCCAGTGGTTATGCTATTAAAATGATACCAATATATATTTGTGATATCTTATTTATCCTGATTGAAATTACCAAAGCTGAAAGTGCGTTTTCTTTCACTTTAATACCAGATCAAAATTTTCTGTTGCATATAAATTACATAATAGCAGTTAGTGCACTCCAAAGTCAATAGCCTAAGTAGTATTCAATCGGCTGTACTTAACAAGCCCTCCATGCTCAGAATACCCTGGGCCCAAAATGCTAATGTTCTCATTGATATGCCCTAAAAAGCTCAATCATCTACTGGAGCAGCTCCATTGGCGTTCTGTGCAGAGTCACCAAAGTAACGCTTTGTCAATGTAACAAGCCAACATCAAAGTAAGACAAATCATGCAATACAGAAAACAAGATAAATTACACAACGGCTGAAGCATAACAAATGGCACAACAACACAACGGAGCTACGTTGCTCGGGCAACGACACAGGAGACACGAAATGACACAGCTTGACACTGCCGCCACCGACGATGTGTGTAACCTACCGACAAGTTCCTCCCTGGTCCACAGGCGCAGTGTAATCCCGGATAACATCTTCACCATTTTTGTTCCATCACAATTTATAACGTGGAGACGAGAATCCAACAATGGGATGATGGCGTATAATCCTGAGCGTATCCATCGAGCCGGCCGAGTCGAATAGCATCACAAAGAACATATCAGTGGCTACCATAGCCAATGTGATCGGCAACATAGGTGCTACATTGTCATAGTGGCTCATTCATGAAGTCGGTGAAAGAGGAGCATCGATGTGTTGCGTGATATGTCCACCTGTACCAGCAGACACACAATGGTACAGCCGCTTCACTGCCAACATGGATATGCAGTCGCCCATATGGTTCCCGTTTCCTGCATTCACCTAGCTGCAGCAACCATTGAGAGAGACAGAACAAGAGACACTGCACCAACAGCCAATCCCAGCCAACATTAGCACACCAGCACATCAGCTTTGATCTGGAGTTGCTTGGTCACACATGGCCGCACACGGCCATGACAGTGTTGTCTTTTCATTGGATGCTGGCCACAATGCACCTGGGTTGCAGTGGGAGGGGCCAAGGGAAGAGAGCCTCAGGGCTAAGTGGCAGATAGATATCTTCATGTAACTGCAACTCAATTAGTGGCTGGCCTGTCTGCTGTCCTCCTTAGGGATACTACACATCTGTTGCCCTGTTCACCAGGCTTTGTTGCTGGCATTGTTGTTCTATTGCTAATACAGTCCCATGTGGCAGTTTTGCATTTCACCCCTGTGGCAGTGTCCAAAGCTGGGATGGGCAGTGGTCACCCTGTGTCACAGCAGATGTGGTGTCAACTACTAAGTGACTGGCCACTGCAAATCAGCCACCAGCACTTTTACTCCAGGGACTATTATGATCATGTTCTTCCTAATCACATTTGTTTCATATTACAATCTGATTGCTCAATAACCAGGAGACTTTCTGCTATAATTGATGGTCACACTGTTGGTTTTACTGATCTCAACCAAAACCCCACATGCCTATGCCATGTCATCCTTACTACACTCGAACAATTCCTTTCCACGCTTCACCGTACACACAAGACAACCCAGACAGAAAGACAGAACCCACAATATTTATGCCTGCAGACTATACAATCATCCTAATCTGACATATTTCTCATGTACTGGGTACTTACAGTTACGTTCGAACCTGCGAAACATTCATGCAAAATTCATCAGCCATGTACCCACCAACATGTACCCAGAGCGCAGTTAAGCAACAATCGCCTACCCTTGTTACCTCACGTCCCTGTTCCGTCACCCACCTTGCACTGGCAATAGGAAGCAGGCAATCAACACAAGACTGGAGAAATCCCACCTTTCCTTCCCCAAGCACTGGGAGTAGTAACCTACTGAGGAATGCAGCTATTCCCGGGCTGCCCCAGCCTTCCCCCCTGTTCCAACTCCGCAGCTGTTCTTGTCAGAAAGTGTTTCCCTTTCAGCTTCTAATCATTCAGGCATAGGTAGTCCCTCTGATGTTGTTTCAGTACTCCCAGTGAGCAGGTAAATTTAGACAGCCCTGGTGTATTTAAGGGGGATTGGGCCATTTTTGGCAATTTTGTTAATATTTTTTCTGTCGTGCCACTACATTTTAGTGTATGAAACTATTGCTTGGTCCCCCCATTTTTAGAATATATATAAATCCCTGGTCTCAAATCAGACTGATCCATCTGACTAATTCGTCATACTAAAATCAACATATCCTAAAGTATAAATTTCCTAATATCTAGGACAACAGTGATGTAATATTATGCATCAAAGGGGAATCAAATTGTGCACAATTTCCTATCAGGTACAGTATCTTAATAAAATTCAACATATTTGCCACATAAAGCGATAAACTCCAGATGGCAACTGGATAAGAAGGCCATTGGTATAAGGAGTTGCAAATTGTTTTCAGTTACAAGTAATCAGATATGTCAATTTTATATTTAAACATATTTATATGAGTTGTTATCCTCATCAGAATCAGTAGATAACTTAAGCTGGAATAGATTTTCTAACGATAATTTAATGGAGAATACAGTGTGATATCAACAACATTTCTGCAGTTCTTTGTACGAGAGATCAATATCCTTAATCAATGAGAAATAGGTCATTGATTCGAAGCAAACAAATGGATATAGAAACGTTGTTTTCAAGTAAATGCATTCGATTCACGAATGTCGGTGTCGACATGTTGTTTCATGAATGATGGTGTTGTTACATAAAATATGCTATACCTCTGGGGCCGGTTTCATGAAGCGTAAGTTACACAATTAACTAGCGTCACGTTTGCGTAAACTCCGATGTTCGCTTATATTAAAAAACTCACGTAATTTCCTAAGACAATCATCTTAGCGTTAAGAATGTTCTTAGCCACTTCATGAAACCGGCCCCTGGTAATTATGAATTGTAGCACCCCTGGTGGCAGTTGTGTTTTGTATATGCTTGTGGATTTCACTAGTTTAATGCGTTTTCTAAACATTCGATCATCATTATAATTGTACAACCGTTTTGTGATACTACGTGCTATGCATGGGCTCATGCTGATTGGAATTATACTCGTGAGCATTTGTGATATTTGGATACTACCGCCTGCAATCGCATCTGCTCGTATTAACGAACAGGTGCGATGTATGTTGACCCACATTCGACACGACAGGCGCGAACTGCTGCGCCATAGCAAGGTAATAACGAAAGACAATAGACGGTCTGAGCCAGGATACTGCCTATTGAAACTACTTGAGATAGCCGTACCACCGTGGCAAGAACCAAAGCCACAAATGTATTTCAACACACACTGACTGCACCTGTTGTGACATCGCCTTCACTGTCAGATCAAGCATCATCTGTGATCATAACTGCCAGGACACAGATCCCCAGAGCAGTCCGATCACAACGTATATCGACTGTGATCGGACATCGACCAGTCACCAGGCATGCAACAAATGAACTGCACACATCCTCACAAATATGTGACAACTTGATTACTCTGACATTACCATAGAATCCTTGCAACTGCACAAACCTTGCTCTGCTAAATTCAAGATCCGTCAGGAATAAAACTGATTTAATTACTGATTATATCCACAAACATGATCTTGACATCATCGCGCTTACAGAGACGTGGCTGACAGATGACCCCAAGGACATCCAAAATACCAGCAAGTTGACCCCGGATGGATACAACTTCGTCCACCTACTTCGGCCCGACCGACGGGGTGGGGGAATCGGTGTTTTATACAAGTCGTGTATCAACATGATCTTATCGCGACAGTGGCCAGCATTGTCCTTCCACTTCCTCGAGGTAGACCATCAAGTGATCTGGACGTCCATCCACAGGCCGAGGCAGTTTCTTTCAAAACGTTTATGGCCAAGTTCACCAATCTCCTGGAATTTTTCACAGCACAGTTGACTGGACTAGTTATCATGGACAATTTTAACATCCACTGTGGAAAGGGGAGAAATAAAGTCTCAAACGACTTCTCTGATCTCCTGCACGTCACCATCTTGCAGCAACACGTTCGTGATCCGACACACACCATTGGCAATATTTTGGACCTCGTAATTTCACCATCGTCAGGAAGCGTTCTGACATCAGTGACGGTGGGATCCCTGCTCACTGACCACCACACTGTACATTGCCTGCTCCAAACACCAAAGCCGGACCGAACAAAGAAGCGGGTTTCTTATCGAAAATATGCTGCAATTAATCCCACAAATTTCAAATAAGATTTCGAACTTTCACACCTGGCAACAAGCCCGTGTAACAACATTGCAGACCTGTCGCAACAGTATGACACTTCCTTGCAAGAACTGTTAGACAGCCACGCTCCGTTGATCACATGGTCAATTACTGTGCACCCCAACATGCCTTGGCACACAGTGGAATTATCGCTTGTTAAGCGAAAGCTCCGACAAGCAGAGTGGAAATGGAGACTGACAAAGCTGCAGATTCATCAAGACATCTACCCAGGTACACTGGACAACGTGAAACTTACAAACAGCAAATACAGTCCGTGAACGCCAAATTCTACACAACAAAAACTGATGAATGTGCACGTAACAACAGAGCACTGTTCAGGATCATGGATGACCTAATGAAGAAAAAAACTGCTCCAAAACTGCCCAGTCCTGTGTCTGGGATAGCACAACTGGCAGATGACTTTTTTACGCACTTCACACGCAAAGTGTTAGACATTCGCAGCCAGTTAGTGAGTAGACGCCTGCAAACTGTCAACGCTGAGTACGTGCATTGTGAACAGTCTTGCACAATCAATGCGTTTTACGGCATCACCACAGACGGCGTTCTCTCTTTGGTAAGGAAGTGTCCAACAAAACCAAGCGCGCTCAATCCACTTCCTACCTCACTCGTGAAAGCCAACACTGACATTCTTGCGCTGACATTAGCTACAATCATCAACATGGCGCTCGAGTCGGGGTTCGTGCTGGCCAACTTCAAACATGCTGTGATCACATCACTATTAAAGAAACCAAACCTTGATTCAGACTCGATGAACAACTACCGGCCTATATTGAACTTGTCATTTGTTTCAAAGTTACTGGAGCGCCACGTAGCAGTCCAACTTCGCCAGCATCTAGACGGCAACAATTTAATGGACATTTTCCAAAGTGGTAACAGACAACATCACAGCACTGAGACAGCACTGGTGCCCATTCAGAATGACCATCTCCTTCCCTTGACAAAAGGAAAGGTGTGCTGGCAGTGCTGCTCGATATGAGTGCGGCGTTTGATACTGTTGACCATTCGATGTTAATCAACCAGCTGCGCAGCATAGGCATTGAAGACATCGCACTGAAATGGTTGGAGTCATACCTGTCGAACCAGTCTCAGTCAGTGTGCATTAGTGGCCACAACTCACATAGAACATTGATCGAGTCTGGCATCCCACAACGATCTGTGCTAGGCCCAATCCTCTTCTCCATCTACACTCTGCTATTGGGTACTATCTTCAGAAGGCACAAGCTGCAATACCATCTTTATGCAGATGACGCCCAATTGTATGTTGACTTGAGTGGAATGTGGGATGGAGAAGCCGCTGATGCGGTTGACCACATCGAGCGATTCTTCGAAGAAGCAAAGCAGTGGATGTCAGACCACAATCTACTGCTGAACGAAAACAAGACCGAGGCTGTTATCATCGCACCAAATCGTAAACACCTGCATGACGTTTCGTGTGTTAGTGTATGCGGATGTAACATTGTTCCGACACCAACCATCTGCAACATCGGGATTACAATCGACTCTGGACTAACAATGTCGTCACACGTGTCACAGATGTCCAAGTCAACTTACTACCACGTCTACGCAATTTCAAAAATAAGACATCGTCTTACTACTGATGCGTGTAAGACACTAGTCCATGGCCTGGTGACATCATGGCTGGACTACAGTAATGCGGTCCTGTACGGCATCACTGAGACACTTATGACTAAGTTGCAGATGGTACAGAACTCGGCGGCAAGACTTATCTCGAGACACCGAAAGCACCAGCACATAATACCTGTGCTGGTCGAACTGTAATGGTTTCCAGTTCGCTGGCGTATCCAGTACAAACTGCTGGTCCTTGTTTTCACGGCTCTACATGGTCTTGCTCCAGCGTATATCCAAGATCTTACAGCACCGTATACACCCACCCGCAACCTCCGACTGCTGATCTACATCTGCTTGTATTCCCGAGCTACAACTTACAGGACTATGGCAGACGAGCTTTCTCCGTGTCTGGACCTATGCTCTGGAACGCTCTGCCAATAAATGTTCATCAAATAGACACTTCGAATAAATTAACAATTTGCCTTAAAACTTATCTATTTAAGCAGGCGTACTTCGACTGAGGAACTGTGCTGTAGGACACTTTTTATGAACATGTATTTAATCAATTAACTTATTTTTATTATATATATTTTTATTTATTTATTATTATTTATCTTTTAATACAATTTATATATTATAATATATATTCTTTTACTTAATTATCTTAATATTCATGCAAATAGTCACATTATATATATACAATCTTGTAAATCTTAATATTACATTTACCGGCATCTTTATACATATATATTTTTACATTTGTTTCCATATACATTTTATAATGTGTGTATAAACGGGCTGGTCCCGGAGATATGGCGCCATAGAAATGCTAGTAATAATACTTTTTCAGTACGCCAGTTAGCGTCATTATTGATATGCGGCAAAATGCCCATTTTTCTTTTACGTTGACCAAATTTATATATACACCAGAATTATTTCCTTGTGGGGAATCACAGCACGTCCAATACTAATTCCTGCATGTTTTTTTGAATACATTACCTCATAGGATATGGAAGATATATTTATTAAAATTACCACACAGGGTTACTCAAAATTATTCTCTCCCTAATACATCATCCATACGTCTGCGTCAGACCCAAAAATGGGTTATGGTGGGGGTAATACATCGGTGATCTGAGAATGAATGTGGGTGTCTCATAAAAAAGATGCTGCTACTGCTATGGTAGATACAGTTACTTCAGTGGCACCAATGTCAGTTTCAATTGCCGCTACAGTACTTACACCGCTACTCAAACCCGCTACTTGCCTTCAGAGTATCTGGAACACTTTTTTGGCTTACACACACGTATATATATATTATATATATAACATATGTTAATAGACTGTGGTGTAACAATCTTGTCGTTCTTAGTACTTGAACTTTACCTTGGCAACCCCATCAGAACATACTTGGGCTCACTCAGAACACCCTCAAAGGAAGAATAGACGTTTCGTCTTCACTCTTCCCTCAACGGCAGTCAGAGGTAGTCAGACTATCGCTGTCTGCTCCTCTGCTGGCTTGTGCCTGATGTCAGTAGGGAGGTTTGGATTTAATGGCCCCAGACAGGGCTGATAAACAATAGCTCTAGGCGGGAGGAGTTTCCCACCTGACACTCGGGAGTGCCCTGGAACATTCCCTATCTGATGGGATCTACAGCCTAAATGGGCTCTCATAACACTCACTATAAACAACTATGGGCAGGGTATTGTACTGCAACAAGCAGTACCAAGCACGCACGCACGCACGCACGCACGCACGCACGCACCCACACACGCACCCACACACGTATGCACAGCATTGCACACAGCCTCATGCACGCACTCAAGGAACACTCTTTTTTGACACACATGGACTCCAAATACACGCATGCACACACACACACACGCACGCCTTAACTAATGCACACATGCACGGCATACATTCTTTCAGATTGTCACTGATCAATCAATACCTATTGAAACTAATCTGCTCATAATTATTTAGTATAAAAGTATTATAATGCTTACACAAAAGAACAATATCCAAGCAAATTTTGAGATGCAGTTGCAAAATTCTATAATTCTACCATACAACATTTATTTTTAACTGTTAATATACCTTAAAACATCAGGATCCAGCCAAAAGTTTTGATTTCCTTTGAGATCAGCATAATCTTCCAAATTCATAACCCTTTCTTAGAGTCATGAAACATTATTTTATATTCCGGATAGCTAAAAATTCATAATTTTAATATGAATAATAATTATTATAAAGATATTGAAGATGAACATATAGTTCTGATATTTTTAGCAGGAGTATCTAGTGTGAATGCTCAACACAATTTATATTGACACTGACTGACAGTGACTGTTAAAGTAAAGCCTGTGAATTTAAGTAAGGAGGGTTAAACCCCCCAAGTCTCAATGGTTGACACAACATTCCACCCTGTGATAAAACACCCCAATACATGCCAACAATATAAATCTTACCCTGTTGTTATGCCCATTGGCCGGGTCCTGTATCAATAGTCCCCTTTCATGCACCCTCCTCACACCCTCCTTTCTGCATTCTTCCCTCCCTTCCATGCCTAGCGTTTGTTTACCCACAAACCCACAACCCCTTGACATAGATCACAGTCTTCCCATTCCCCATATGTTCTCATATGTCACTCTGGCAAGCCTGTGAGTCTCTGGGGAGTCAAATGGTCTTCCCTCCACTTAATGGACATTCACCCAAATCTTCCTAGAGACAGGCCTTTAGCCAGGATTGTGAAATTTTCAAATTTACCCATTCTCATTTACCTGTTATGCTCATGAAAAACCCTGTTAAACATGCACTGGTCATCGGCTTCAGAACATGATGAAAATTCAGGGGACTGCGGCTTTCCGAAAATGTCCACCTGCCCTCCCCCCAGCTCACAAAATACTCAAACTATACTCCTGCTCTCCTGTTCACACTTAGAACAAGGCCAGTGTTATGACAACGCAGACACTGTTTTGACGTTGTTATTGGGAAAATAAAACCACATTATGATCCAACACAAGAATATGGTATCTGAAAAATTAAAATCCAAACACCAACAGACTCGTTGTTTGAAAAAGAAAAACCTGTTGCGATTTTCCAAAAACCTGTTCCAATAATGGAACAATGGATGTCTGACCAAGGGCCTGCCTAGAGACATTTTAATTTAAGCAACCAACAATCAGTAATGACAGTTTATAACAAATTACAGAATTAGTTTAGTATTCTATCAACAATTCATCAGTACACTGGTAAACTTTTTTCTCCTGAATTCAACATCTGGGTTGGTTGAATGAATGATCCGCAAATAACAGAACTTAGAATCAAATAAACCAGTCAGGATTTTGTTTAACTTAAAGCAGTAGACAAATATATAACTTGTTCCGTATATTATGTGGGTAATTCACCAAGTTTTAAATGCTGCATCATCAGTGTCATCTAGCAGATTTACCAATTTAGATTTCATCCAAGACAGTTTGTAAACTCGGCAAAATTCCATAATCCTACTACTACTACTACTACTACTACTACTACTACTACTGCTACTACTACTAGCTACACTGTTTGTCTAACTTTTCTGTCTTCAGCCAATGTTCCTAATGTTGTGGTCTTCTCCCTATGTGCCTAACTTCTTGGTTTTCTAACAATTTATTATGTTTCATACCAGATGATAACAAACCACATATATAATATTATATGTGGCTAATAAATCAACAAGTTACACAAACTCATAAGCACCATCCCTACTTCTTATTGTTTGTCACAACTTAGCTGCTAGTTAACAAAACTGTCCCATCGTGCACAGCATAGAATTACTGGCGTCACCTGAGCATGATTTGCAAAAATGTTGACAACTTTATTGCGTCAACTGCTGTTGTTTGCTCTATAAATAACCCCCAAGAGAAAGGCATAAACCATGCAGCCATTAAATTACTATTGCTTAAATCCTGTTTTACTATGCACACCAGGATGTGTCATAAAAATTGATCAATAACACTGGAGCTTATCACAGCAGATGTGGACTAGGAAATTGCCCAAACCTGTGACAAAATCCACTGAAAATACATTAGCCACCCCTGGTATTATCTCATCAGGGTGTGGGTAACACCATTGTCCTTGTAGTTGGTGTAACCGTCACCCCTGCAGATGCCACCTGCTGTATCCACCCCTTTATGGTTGAACAATGGTTGCTCCCCACCCCCTGTGATTGCACAATGGCTGCTCCCTGTCTGGTGTTACATGATACAAGGTAACTTTCTTTGATGTGACACTGTCACAATTGCTGTGTTTGTCATCATTGTCATGTATTGGTCTCTTACAGATGGTTACACATCTACAAACAACATGGACACTTTTACATCAGAGCCAGCAGGAAAACCGTAAGTCATAAAATGGCTTACTACAAAACAATGCCCTAAAACAGAACAAAGTTTATTTTGACACACTACATTTTTATATAATTTACACCTGTACAAATATATATATATATATATAGGCATACACCCGGTATACATAATTACATATACACATTCACTAATAAAACATACACATATACACAAATTATAGCTACACTTTTATTACTCTGGAAACCTTTCAACCTTCAGAGAAAAGATTGCCTAACCCAATTCTTTGACAGATCTTTCAGAGGGCCATCAGACCTACCAGTGCAAATCCGTCAAATTTCATAAGAAATTGTAACTGTTTATGGTATTTACAAACTGTATTATCTAGATTACGGCTAAAAGTAAGCACATCATAAATGTTGGCTTCATGCTGCAGTAGCATCCTCTTGGGAATTACAACAGAGTTAACTGGAAAACCCCAAATACACTTCACAAATAAAACTGGAGTAATCCAATATTGCGATTTCACAGAGCATGACCCAATATATGTCTAACTTGCAGGACAGTGCAGATACCTTAATTTAGATTATAATCCCAAGTTAATCCTAAAATGACACCTGCCCCTCTAGACTTGAACACAAGTGTGGTCTTAACACTCGCTCCCAACTCAACAACTACTCAACCATTATCAAATTGCAAATGGCAGTCCACTTTAAATGAAAATCCCCCTTGCCCCTGTAAAAACACCTACTACCCATGGACCCTCCCATCAAAGGCGTTTTAACTGTTAAATCTACTTTCGCGCTTGAGTAGTTTCAATTAATGCTGAAGTCATCAGGTCCCTTTCATGGTCCACAAAGTGGTCATCCTTTCAAAGTGTGGGTCAGCTTGGACTGCTGTAAAACTCACCCAGTTACTGTAATAGGTTCCTGTGTTAGCTGCACATGAAAGAAGGGGCAAATGCCCTTTTATCTACCCATCTGTCACCCTTTCAATCATAGTCACACATACCTTCAGACTTTACTTTCTGAGTTTCCTGCTTGCTTTATGGTGTAATTTTACGGTTATACTTTCCAGTTTATTACATTTCATAGTTCGATGCCCTAAATTTCTATTCTTCCCTGTAACAGTTATTTGCGCTACTATCCCACCTACCGATCCAATTGCAATAAATCAACAGTGACGTTAATTTATATTGGACATTTTTGATCCAGTTAAATTTACAAACTAATGGTCGATGTTACAGCAATATTGACACATAGTAAAACACCTGGCTTGTAAAAAAGACTATTCCGTTTAACACCAGTTTCATGAATTTCAGGTTTTTTGCACCTTTCCTGGTGACAAGCCCATCCAGTGCCTCCTTTCATCATCTTTCATCCTGAATCATTCATCAACCAATTAACTTCAAACGCCAGCACATTCAGTGTCAAGAAATGTCACACAGGATCATAGAATCTGCCTCCTTTTACCCACAGAATTTCAAGACATCTTCAAGTATAGGTGCCACCAACATCACCTGTTCCTAAGTACCCCTCACTCTTCAACCCTCCTCCCATAGGAAGAACAAAAACCTTCTGCCCTTCAACACAAAGAAACCTGTTCAAAGAATCCTAGGGAGCAGCCATTGTCCCAGGTTAAAAGGCCCACCCAGAAAGCTGTGGCTTTGAAGAGACATGAAATGGTGTGCAATGACTTCAACAGCTATTTAACTGTCTGCTTGACCTATGGGTTACTCCCTGAGGTGGTCAGTCATGGGATAATTATACAGCTACACCTCACCTGTGTCCACTATCAGTAGCCTTTATAAAACTACTGAGGGGTAATTTCTTTATCTCCACCCATCAACACCCCCCATGATGTGCCTATAAATTACACCTCACTTTTATCGACTTCTCACCAAGAAGTGCACACCTTACAGTAATTCTGCCAAGTTATTGACAATTTGGGATATTTCTGATATTTTATCATACCCTCGGATTACATAATAATAATTTCTATTTCATTGATAAAGCACCATATCCTTATTTCTTGGTGTACACTGTATATTATGTATCTCTGAACATAATTTTAATAATTCCGGATATGGTGCTATATGATATTTTAGGCCTGACATTAGATTACGCATAACTGATTAAACAATTTCATAATTTTCAACCAGTCGGCCACGATATATAATTTGCACTAGCTGACATTAATACTCACATGTACATATTGTATAGTTCAAAGCACATTAAAAATGCACTGCTGAGTCGACTGCTGAAATAGAATTAAAACATCTCTGGTGCTGAATTATATAACGAAACCTAGTCATTAACCACCAGGTAGATTATATGGCTTTTTTATGAACAAATAAATTATTTAAAAACAGCTGACAAAGGGAACAGAAAGACTGACGCAAATGCCACATGCGATTGGCTTTGTTCAATCTGCTATTCATGAGAGAGTTAATTATTTAGAGTATTAATAATAAATCTGTCAAATACATCCTTGTATTTCAGGTTATTTATTGACAGTACTTACACAGAAAAATTGTCAACGTATGCAAAATAGATTGATGTACAACTAGTTCTATTATTATGTTGCATGAAAATATTTATATAAAAAGAATTGATTTTACAAAACAAAAAATTTTGATAATGAAAATATGAACACTTATACATCCAATATGATTATGAAAACATGAACACTTATATGTCTAATACTAATTACCCAAATCTTTGAACAAAGAGTCTAATATGACATTATTCAGGATTATACATTATTATAAATAATATTGTTATACACATACTTATGTATAATAAATAGAAAACAGTTATAATATTTTTATAAATAAGAACAATATTTGAAAAGGTGTTGTATTAGATGAGTAGGTCCCCTAAACATGCACCTAAGATAAATAAACACCCCATTACAACTTGGGAGGTGAGGGAAGTGGCTATAACATAGGGAGGAACCCCCACAATGTTGCGTAAATCACAACAATTTAGTAAAAATTACTCTTAACACTAACAACAAAACTGCACACACGTACCAATTACCTGACAGGTAAACTTATGTCGTCCCCTCCCCCACCCTGGGGCTACAAAGACCCCCTTCCATGGCTTTGTTACCTGTAAAATATCTACAAGAAGTGACCAACCCTTTCTTGACAACCACCCACAGAATACCAGACTGATTCAGTAATCAAGTCAGGTGAATCCTATAATTTCTGGGCCTATAACTCATCAACATAAATAAAGGCTAAAGAGACCTGCAGGGTTCAGACCACCATTAATTTTCTAACTGGTGGCCATGTTAGCATGCCTGAAGAAAAATACCAATAAAAAAAATCAAAATTGTCACCATCACTGGCTGAATTACCAATGTGGTCAAAAAGACAGTTTCTTCTGTAGAAATCTGCTTCCTCTCACTTTTGGCAACATTTTTATTTGCCTAGCATTAAAAAAAAAAACCACTAAAATTCATCTGCATCTTCTAATCTGCCTTATATTGTACCATCTCAATCAATAATAACTGATATTGCAAGCATACCTATCTTGCGAGATGAATGCAGTTAATTTGCAGAAAATAAAGTCACCGAACATGTCCTACTTATGTACTCATTTTCCTAAAATGCAGCAAAAAGACGACTGTGATCTATCCCAACCAATCTTAATGATATGGACACGGATTCAGCTTGAAGAAGCACTCTGAATCAGTTCAGCTAATGGTTGCCTACAGCATAGAATTGGTCTCTTCTTCAGAAAGAAACCACCACAGTAATTCATCTGAAACAGCCGGTCAACCGCAAACCACAAACTCTGGGTCTTCATGGGAAATGGAAAAGTGAACCATATCAATAGGATTGTTAGCAGTGGAGGGGGGTTGGGGTATACATCAGGGGTGTAATGGGCATTTCGTGTGCTACTTTCGCTCGGTACCCCCTCACCCCCAGTGTATATATGATGACATGTGTTACAGAATTGTTCATGCAGCCCTTTCTCTGTTTGTATAAAGTTACACCAACTATTGCATAGGTTGGTAATGGGCAATCCAAATTTATTAATTCACAGGGATTGCCACTGTGCACAGACAATATATACAGTGTATTTCGCATCCTGTGCACAGACAGGTACATAAAGATTACTGATCTATGTACCGCATATGCTATGTACTACAATTTGTACATATATATATAATAATTTTCCATTCTAGCTAGTTAGTGACTGAAAAAACCCTTGAATGCTGTTATACATATTTACAGCATACGAACTGTCACAGATTTACAATATATAATTCAAGGGAAAAGATACCTCTGTGCATACTGCACTGGGGTATACATCAGGGGTGTAATGGGCATATAATGGGTAAGCAGGAAGTGGTGGGTGTACAGTGGGGCTAGAACTGGACAGTGGGTACTTATATACATAGGTGGTCATCTTTATATTAATATGCTAACTTTGGATCACAGTAACTGATCTACCAATTATTTCAGAATACAATGATAATTATTTTGTTATTTACCTGCATTTTCTTAGAGGGCCTTTCTCCTATATGAGAGAACAGAGTGGTAAACCACTCTTTTCCCAGAATGCAAGTGTTCAGGGTTCATACAGAGAAATATCTCCATATGACATTTTTGAATACAGCTCTTTCTTCCTATTTTATGTAACACGATGATCATTCATGACTATTATTCGTGTAAAATTAATTACTTTAAAATTATTATTTTTATTACAAACAACCTTGAATAGTTGTTTACTAGATCTGGCACAACATAAGTAAATATTGTAATAATTTATTCTTTCAGGTTATGTAACAAAAACTAACACAAACGGCATGGCACTATTTTCTAGTACACTGTTTTCCACCTCCTTAATTTCCTTATTCTGTCACTGGGATGGTCAAACAGAAATATGACAAGCAGTCCCTGGTCACAGTGTCATAAACAGCACCAAGTAGACATATCAGACCAAGGAATCAGAAGTAAACATCAGTCAATATTGATTAGACCACCTGGCATACTTTTATATCTCCCTGATTGATTAAACTGGATTATTACCCCCTTCCTGCCACATTTAATCTTCTCAGGGTGTTGCAGTTTAGCCAGGGGCAATAGCACAATGTACATGGAAGTTGTTACCATTACCATTCACCTGAGGCAGTTATTAGTAAATGTGGGTCATTGTGCCACAACTCTGCCCAGACATGTCCTAACCAGGGCCCAAAATGCATAAAATTATAACTGAAGTGTGTCCACTGTAGAAGGTGGACAATGGCCGCATGTTTGTTACCCACACAGATGTGCTGTTATTGTGTTGACCTGTATGGTCACTGCAACTGAAAGGTCACTCCAGATATGGTCAAGAACGCAAGGACACAAGTGCGCAACACAACGGATATTAATCTTGTCGCCTGAAAGAATAAATTCCTCCTGTTACCAGAAATTCCTATTGTTATTATTACTACTACCAGTTTTCATTAAAAGGTTGGCCTTTGGTTTCAGACGTTGGGATGATTCATTTTATTTATTTATTATTTATTTAAGTTCAAAAATGTCCAGGGAAGCACTACAGGACTGGCGGTTTAGTTCAGTGTCCTTCTCTAGATTTAGTCAATCCGCAACAGGTTTTTCATTTCCGTTACAGGGATCTTTTACTTCCACTGATGTTGACATAGGTTTGAAAGGACCAATGTTTCTTCAAAAATAACCCAGGCAAAGTGGGACCTTCCCCTCGACTGACATCTCCTTTAATGAGGTTGGGAAGTGAATTCTTGTGATGGTGAAAGACAACCCTAACAGTGGGCCTTGTAGGAACTACAGAACAACCTTGCCAAACAATTCTGCCTACACTAAAGTTTACAATGTCCTTAAGAGTAGACTGTAAAAAGGCAGTTGCGATTGCTGTAATGAGAGGATGTCCCCATGACCAAATGTCATAAAACCGCCATCTCCACAAGTCTGTTAGACGGGGCCAGATCATTATTTGTATTTTCTACAGGTGACCATGTTAAAATTTTCCAGTGCAAGACAATTAGTCACATTTTCCACAATGGCACAAATTATTGCGTGTTATGTCACTGAACTTCAGTTCAGTAAAGTTTCCATAAAATCCTACACCAGTTTCAAGAAAATTAATTGCTCTCTGTCACAAGTTGCAAAAAAGAGGATTTTGTCTACACACGTACACAGGGGATCCTTCTGTTCTTGATCTGTCTACATATTCTCTGCCAGCTACCAGAAATGTAACCCTCTAACCAGCATGACCGTTGTAATCTTTACATATGCCCATATCTGTTTTAAATATATCTGGCAGCAAAAAATCACATAGGGACCAACTCAAAATCACTGGTTCTTCATTCGTATGACATGAAATTGGAAGTCAAAATATATCCACATTCACCAGAAACACCACAAATTCACCAGGATAAGCTTGCATAAACGTACCTAACAAACCACTTGAACAGAATTGATTTCATGATCAATGTTGTCAATTGATTTTCCTAACGAATGCACCAATCAAAGGACCACGTCACTGATCCAGACAGGGGATTTCAGCAGGAAATAGCATGTTTTTTTATCAGAGATTGACGTGAAATACCATGAGCATTGGCAAATGTAGTCAGCGCCTGCTGTGTTTGGAACCATTGATCAAGAACACAAGTATCTCAAGAGTATTACTCATGGCATGGGAATATTTGTCTTCTCTCCATAAACACAAGAATCTGAGACAAGCTTAAGAAAAAAGGAAGTCTTGCATCAACAAGTATCTTTTATGTTTTTTATGCCTGTCACCTTGTTACGGTAACATGCAGGAGAATTTGTCAGGCGCACAATTACTTTGTGTGACACAAAGCAGGAAAAGAAATTGATTGCAACAAGACAAACAATGTCAGCAATTATGCCCGTCACAGTGTTTTGTTATATATCGCCACGTAATCTAGCCACGCGAGATGTATCATTTTTCAGAACATTTCAGATTTGTGCAATTATCTGTCACGAGAAACCATCTTGTAAATTCTGGCATAAGTCAAAACTTTCAAGATGCTGACAGACAAGAGATTGAAACTTAGATATTGCCGATGCAAAATGTTACTGCGCTAATACCTCTCTCCAGTACATTTAGTTTCTGTATTTGAGCATCTATACATGACTAAACTATACAGTCTATAGCTGCATTTACACCTACAGAATTAAAACGGTTTAGCTAAACCGTTTTAGTTAAACCGGTTCATGTTTGAAAATTGTGAGCATTCACACATGCAATAGCTAAACCGTTTTAAGGAGGAAGTTGGTATGTGCACATGCACAAGCTAGCATAACAAAATGGCCGGCGATACCGTTACCACCATGCAGTTGTCATTGTTAACGATGTCCCCCTGACCCCGCCTCGGTGCCCTCGCTCAGGTTGGGGTTCAGACGATTGGCAATGCACCGATATATATAATTATATTTCCTTCTAAATCGGACTGCACCCGATCGTCTCCCCACAACTCCAATAACAGCCGAACTTCCCCATCGTCCTAATTGTCGCGTCGCATTTGCGTTTCTTTAGATTTTGTGTCGATCGAAGTCGATGACATGATTGCGCAAAAATGTTGTTTATGTTTACGTTATAGATAGGAAGCGACGAGGCGCGAGATCGAATGCGCATGACTGTGACGTGCTTAAAACGTTTGAGCTAATCCGCTTGCGTTCACACTTACAACTTGAACCGTTTTAGCTAAAATGGTTTAACTAAACCATCTACTGAAGTGGATTAGCTAAACCGTTTTAGTTAAAACGTTTTAGCACTAAATCGCGTTCACACATGTGATTTCTGACTGGATTAGTTAAAACGTTTTAACTAAACCGTTTTAAAGTGTAAGTGTGAACGCAGCTTATGTTCTGTTAATGCTGCCTTTGAAGAATCAGTTTATCTTTGATGCGACACTACTCCATTGCATATATTTAAATAGGGGATAAATCCTATTGCATGGGTCCTGGGGTAAAACCATATGCAATGTTTGATCAGTATAAGTCAATCAAAACACAGGAAACACCCTACAGTGTATTGCCCCATAGACAATTTCCCAGCAGGCTTGCCTATATCCCCCTAACCCCCAGGGAAGTTTGCCCCAGTGAACCTTATACCCTAATCCCCTTAGCTGGGAAGGCTAGGGAATTCCCTTACACACTGAAACAAATGTCTCTTCAAAGGGTATCCATAGCATGATGTCATCACAAAGACATGCAGACTTAGGAAGATCAGGAGTATTACTGATTGTTGTTGACAGGAATGGATAGAGTTCATTCAACACACCTGGTGTCAGTGTGACAGCTGTCAATCACCAGTCTGTTTTGGCTGGTGAAAAACTAGTAATTATCTTGCAAGTAATGGAATTGTCTGACATCTTATTCTTGACACTATATCAGTGGCAGTCCTATTTCTAACATGGCAATACCTTTAAGAACAGCTTAAACGTAACTTTAGCATTTTAAAATAAATTGGTCTCATAGCATAACAACGTTTGCAACAATAAATGCAGTCTACTTTTCATTCAGCCAAGACTAGTTTTCTTAGCAGCAATGTTGTGGAACAAAGGTGCTATGCATCATTATTGTGTCAAACATACATATTTCAGTATTGTAAAAAATATTATTAATTTCAACTAGTGGAGCAACAAAGTTTTGAGACAGACAATATCAAAGTTAGGTATTCACCGATCAACTCACATACAATTCAATCAAAAACATGCACTAGAAATTTTTTTAAAGATAATAATGCAAATAAAATTATTCAAACAGGTAGTAAATTATTTATTGTTTCTAAAAATGCAAAAACAAAATTTTATATTTTCTTTTTCTCAGTTTTGTGAAATGTATCCTATAGTTCAAACCGTTGTGGCCTGTCACAAGTGTGCCCATACGGATCCTACATGAGAGATCACAAAACACCCTCTGTCACTCAACAGTATTTAGGGCGTCACCCACTGTGAATACCCACTTTAAGACTTCTCCATCATTACCTACTACATCCTTCTCTTCCCAGTTTACATCTGCCGAATCCAGAATCCATAAACAACCCGAGAGAGTGAGAGAGAGAGTCTAAACAGAAGCACTTGCACCCATCATCCATTAAATCTCACATTTTTGTTGGAATCAGACTTTGCATACATGTTCAGGTTTCTCAGTAATTTTGCATCAAATAATTCCCCATTGCGTAAAATTTAAAATAATTTTTTAAGTGACTATCTGCCCTAAGACCTGTGTTTAATTAAATTAATTTCAGTTCAGCAGTATTAACTAGAGTCCATTCTTAAAGCAAGAACTACCATATAGTACTGAATAAAACCAACTGAAAACAATCAAGAGTAAAAAAACTTGTTTTTTTTACAATAAAAATGCATTAAATATTTTAAAATATTTTACACACTTACTTCATCAGATTGGTCAAGTAGGCCTCGAACTTTAAGCAAATGTAAACTTTTGTTACGCAAAATGGATTTTCAACAAAATGTTCACTTTATTACCACAATGACCTTACAGTAAATATGAACACATTTGACAATCAATTGTAATTTGTAAAACACAAAAAGTTACATTTTCTTAAAGATCACGCTGCCATTCAATTAGCAGTAAGTTTCCATAGCAACAAATTCAACATTTTTCATTAACTTGGGCAATGTGACTAGGAGGTTGCAAATAAATGTTTATAAAATTATATTATTACTCACGATAAATAATAAGCCCCAAATGAAAGGACACCGCAGATAATTTTGATAAATTTTATAGAGCACGCTCAGTTTCACATTACGCCTTTGGGGATCATTAAAGGCAAATGGCTGTCATCTATTATGGCTGTTGTCAGAAAACTAATGTATTATGCACGGTGTGTATTTAATCATACCAGTGTGTAAACCACTTTGATTACAATACTTACATTGCAAATATAAATAACAAAATGAAGTCAAAGTTATATGTAAAATGTCTGTATTTTGTCAGCTTCACAATAAAACTGAGTGATTTTAATGAGCATAATGTCAACAAAATTATTGTTACTAAAATTAATTCCACTACTCTAAAATACATTGTTATGAAGTAAGGTGAAGCTGCAAGTTTGTGAGAACAATTGGATTAGAAGAAACACAAAAAACAAAGAGGACAGAAGAAGGATGAATGATCTGAGGCAAGAGGCTGTGTTGAAATGCAGCCTAACAGGAAGATTGGTGAGAAGCTGGATGAGATGGACAGGTCACTAGGCAAGGATGGATGCAGGAAAACCAGCAGCACGCTGAAAAACATCAATGATGCAGGAAAATGGGAAGACCCTAGCAGATATCACCTGATGGAGGGGCCTGTGTAAAGAGGGATATGAGAAAACCAGAGACAAATGAAAGATGGGGAACAATCGAGAGAAAGTACAGACTGAGTGATACAACAATCTGACTCTCATCCCTGTTCTACAGGGAACAAGGGGGAGAACACATAATATTTTAATTCATGTTTTATAATATTTAACACTGGTACATGTAGCTTGTACCATAGACACACGAGGATAACATGGTGTTCCTCTATTTTTCTGACTTCTAAAGGCAATTTACTTGTTTACTTAGGTTGTTTCTGACCATAGGCGGTGGCCTCGGTGGTCAGATCTACGTCTGTTTCTGTAAAAGCTCTACGGCTTCCTGGCAGTACCTCCTGGATGATCACTTTGCAAAACTCTGAATTTAAGCTCAGCCTATGAAATCGCTCACTATATCAGTGGTTGGCAGCAGGTCCGGTGGTCATAATAAAACTAATTTCAACCAACCATGGCTCGTTTTACATGCAATGTTTAGGAAGTAGAAGCATTTATTCGAATACACAATACTGCTCAGCTGCTCGTGCTAATGGGCAAACGGGTCATTATATATTGGGATTCCCAGAAGTCGTTTATCCGTCTTCAAATTGGGTTGGGTATTTGTGCTGTTCTCACGGGTGACGCAGTTGCGACTGGTGAAGTCAATTATTAGTTTGAATCAGCTAACTTCCGCACTTCGCGTAGGAGATCTGCCAGGGCTAGTTTTGCATGGCAAACAGCCCCGACTTGCGAGTATGGTCATAGAGGAATTCTTCCGTTCTCCAGTGGTTATCTAGGCAGTGTTTAAATGAGTTGATACATTTATTACCTGTTCTGGTTAATTGTTCCACAATTTTGTAACTCTGATTGAAAAACTCATAACATGACAATGTTAGAAGATACATTAATATCATACTTGCCTTTTAACAGTTTATATTCTTCTATCATATCTCTGCGTGTCCTTTTATATACTAATGTAGGGAGTTTCAACCTCTTAAGTCTTTCTTGGTAAGGAATATCCTTCATTCTTGGGAGTTGCTTAGTTGCACGTCTCTGCACATTTTCTATTGCATCCTTATATTTTTGTTTATAAGGAGACCATATGCTTACTGCATAATCTAAATGACTCCTTACTAAAGCTTTATATAGTGGTGTAAAACTATTTTCATTTAAGGTTGTAAACAACCTTCTAATAATTGCCATTATACTGTTTGCTTTATTAATCTTTTGGTTGATATGCTTGTCAAATTCTAACTTTGAGTCAATAATAACCCCAATATCTTTGTCTTCTTGAAATCAAAATACACTATGTCTATAGAGTCTCCTCTATCTAATGCTTTGGTCCATGATTCCAAAACATTTACGAGTTGTAGCACTGTTGAACGACCTTTAATAAAAGCGTATTGTTGTTTACTGAAAAGGTTATTACTTGTCATATGATTAACAATATGGTCTTTTATAGATTGTTCCATGCATTTGCATAACATACTCGTTATACTTACAAGTCTGTAATTTCCTGCCTTTCTATGGCTTCCCTTTTTATATATTGCTGAGATCCTTCCCTGTTTCCATTCCTTTGGTAGCGCACCCATAGCTAGAGAATTATTATAAAGCCTAGCTAATGGTATACATGATTGGGTCGATAATTCTTTTAGGAATCTAGGTGTATACCACCTGGTCTTACTGATTTACCCACATTGAGATTATTTAGTTTTTCTTTAACCATTTCCTCATCAATAGTCAAATTGTTCATGCTGTGTTTTAATTCCACCGGCGGGATGCAATGTTTCACTTATAAATCCTATTGGTCACCATCCGATCTTGTGCCTCTTGTTAGATCAATTCCCATGAACTGCTTATATATATATATTATATATATATTTATATAAAGCCAACTTTGCACGTAATCAATGTGCTATATCTAACCCTAGGGTGTAGTAGTACCTATTGCTGTATGCAAAAAAAACATGGTACACGTCTCGACTTGTCATAATCCTAGGCCATAAACCCTAATTACAAACCTCACACCACTTTAACCACATCCTAATCGCCACATCAGACAAACTAGGAATTGTGACACAGATGTCAGCCGTAGCCATTGTCTGTCATTGTCACTGCGACAAACGCACACCAGGTGTAACATTCGGAGCACTGACTGCACCACACTCAAATTTCCCTCGAACAAACTACATCCTATTGTCATGTGGGATATGATCCATACAATGGTGGCTGAGCCCTTATAAGCACACTGTCTGTCTGTGTGCAGGTGAAATATAGACTAGTCTGAAAGCAGTGCAGGTGGGTAATCAGACAACACATTGAAAATAACCTCCATGCGGGAATTACCAACTGTCCACACTGGCTCCGATTACAATTATCATCACGGTTCATTGATCAATTAGTCACGCAGATTCTGACCCTTCTCAGTTCATATACTAAGTTTTGGTAAATTAATTGTTATACTGTAGTTTCTACAGACGGTCGACCGGGTAAAATTTGACAAGTTCTATCACATTTACTTGACTTGACTTGCTAACCTCCTGGGTGTCACACCCCTCCACATTTACAAATTAATTGTAAGTGTTTGCAACTTTGGTTGTTGTTTGAAATAGTGCTACTTTATACTGTAATAACTTTGCAGCAAGAGAGCTTGCCCTGAGGTAATTATGATGGTGCTAAATACCTTCTTTGTCTTTGTCTTTGGAGCCCAAGGCCAAGTCTCCAGGCAGTGTCTGCTTTTTGTTTGCCTTAGTGCCATCTTGATATTCCTTTCTTTGTCTCCACTGCCTATTGTCTGTGACTATTATCTGCCTCCCATTGTCTGTTACCTCTGGTCTATTGTCTCCTATTTATGGTTTGCCACATAGTTTTCTATTACTTGCTGCCCCTGTCTCTGTTTAATTGCATGTCTTTGGTGTAGTTGTCTCGGCCTCTACAGTCTGGTATCTTAAATTGGTGTTTGCACTAGACAACCAGCACATTGAAAACTGACCTACCTGAAACAACAGTTACAAAACAGGCATGGACACTGGGCGTTAACAAACATCATTATCAATGTAAGACAATTACTTTTGCAAAAATCTTCTGATGTGACAATAATTACAAGTAGCTAAAATAAGTAATATCATATATCAATTTATGTATCATCTCGCCATCACCTGATGACTTATAATTTTATTATTTCTTATCCTCCACTGATTTCAAGATTCTTAGGGTCTTGGAAAAACAAAAAGGTAAGTAAAGGCAAGTTCTTATATAGCGCAGTATCCAGTCTTCAGGACTGCTGAAATCGCACTACTTTTACTTCCTGGCAAGCCTGTTCAATCAAAAACAATTTCGACTTTTCTGGGAAGCATTCAGCCACACTGCAATTAATGTGCCAAGAATATTCGTATATAAATATTCACCACTGACTATAGCCAGGTACTAGAGCAAAGTAGAGTGAATGAACTTGCCCAAGGTTCGATGCAGCAGCACAGGATTCGAACCCGGGTTCTCTCGATTGACAGTGTGATGCTCTAGTCAATGTGCCACTGCACTCCATGTCATTGTGTATTTCTGACACCACCCCCATGATGCCTTCTAAAAGGCTGTTTCCATCCTCACCAAATACTTTATAAACTGTAGGGACCAATAAAGGAAAATTTACGTCAGCCATTTCACAAAGTACACTCGAATAAAGACTCCACAGTGAAGATTATCAAGAATAATGGTTCTCTATAAACATTGATCCTAACTCAACAGCCAGAGCAGGCTTCTGGCGTTGAATTGCAAATTTGTTGCTTTTAGTTTGCCACACTGCAGTCAGAGATGAGGATAAAATCTGCCTCCATTATAGTCTGTGTCTGCCCCCTCCCCACCCCATCCCCATTTTTAAAGCACAAGCCAGTCTTGTTAGACAGGGGTAAGTACGTACCTTCAATAGCAGCCAGGGAAGGCATAAATTCACCCACACACCTAAACATTTCCCACGCCTGGGCTGCATATTTCCCTGGCTGCAGTTCTACCTAATATATTCACCTGTACTGAGTATGATAGTATTGTACAAAGTTATGCACATTTTAATAGTTGTGCTATGAATATTAATTAAGTGATATCATTCAAACATTTCTTGTACTTGCTGACCTGTTACTCGTTCGGTGTGAAATGTGAGAATAACTATCTACAGATCTATGTCCACATTATTCTTACCCAGAAGGTTTAGGCTGATTACAAATCAGGTTTTGCTATGTTTATTTACAAACCAAACGGGCAAATCCATACATTTCCTAGTCACTTCGAGAATACTTGATGAAACGAACTTGTTAATATCCAGTACATGTTCATAAATAACACCTTTGAAGCTACGCACAGTGTCAATATAATATTACAGGATACTAAATTAGACAGACATATTCATAGGTGTGATATTTAGTTTTTTAGACAACCAACAGTTAATTTATTCTAGTAATTTATTATCTTTTGTAAGAACGTGTTTTCATGTATAATCATATCCAGTGTGAACTGTCATTAAAGTAAATTCTACCTTTCTTAAGCTTGGAGAAAATGTAATATTTCTATGATCATATTCATTCAAAATTTTACAATGTAATTTGGTCATCTTAAAGGTTCACGGTCTTGTCATTTTATCTTGAAATCATTGAGCACTGTCCTTCATGTTAGTTCTTGTACATTTCTTAAGGTTGATGAACAAAGAACTGGTTATTTAAAAAACAAAACTGGACTAAATTAACTACATCACACATATAACATACCATTGGTATTCAATAAATCGATATAATATTGGTAATTACACTCACATAAATTACCTCCTGGTAGTCAGCGTGAGACAATATTTTTAGTTAGTGGATATATATCACATGGCAGCTGCTAAAACAAATGTCCTGACGGGTCCATCCATCAAGATCTTGACCATGAGTATGGTCAAAGTAGACCACACACACACACAGAGCCTGCCTGATCTCCCTCATTTGTCTACCAACAAACAGCTGTTTGTAACAGTAGACATTCTGGCCAGAGGGCCTGGCAAGCAAGTATGAGCTAAATGCCCAGCAACTGAGATGGCCATGGGTAATTATGTACTTCTCAGACAAACAGCAAACATCTCTTAATTTGTTCCACTAAATCATCCCTGCACACAAAGGTTGATGTGTCCCAAGTTCCATCTACGAAGGTAATTAATTTTTTTATTTAGCCATCAAATTGACTGCTTTTTGGCAAACTTTTTTCACCTGCCAAATTGGGAAAAGTCTTCCATTTTGTTTAGCTAAGCATAATACTTTTAACTACTGATAAACCTACTTTGGTGGATTCATCATTATCAGTTAATGTTTTGCAAAAGCAGTATTTTGCCTTAGTCTATAAAAATGCAAATGTAGTTAATGTGTGTCATTTATTAACATCAAATATATCTTACACCTGAAATGGACATAACACTGACACACAAATGGCATCAATCTAACACTGACACAACATCTACACTATTATAAAAAAATTATCTACACAAAAACGTCTGGGGCATTCCATGCTAAATCAATCAAAAACAGGGTGAAATTTACATGTTCGTCTTCGATTTTGATGAAACTTGGTTTATGTTCATGAGTTTATATTACAAACAAAATTTTAGGTCAATCTGACCTTCCTTTCCAGAGATAGAGATCAACAAAGTTTGACCCGACCTTGATACCTGACGACCTTCCAGGCGTCATAACTCCACTCCTCATTAGATGTCATGTTGGTGTCATTTCAAAGGTCTCAGAATTGTCTATCTGTGTAGACAATGAACCATAGCTATGTAGACAATGAACCACACATAAAATTGTTTAAAACATATTTAAAACAAATTGTTTCACCTGACCTAGCCAAAAAACATGTAACCTCCGATTTTGCTAATTTTGCATGTATCGAAGCATACATATTCACCAGAAAGTTTGATCGTGTACATTTGAATACTTTAGGAGTTATGCAATTTTAAACGCATTTCTTACGTCATTTTAATGTTGTAATATGGGACCTTAGTACAGTTATAATGCTCTGTCAGTGTGTCAATAGAGGCTGCCTTCCTAGAATTTGCTGTTTTGTTATCTCCAATATTCTCTACCGATTTAGATCATTATCTACATGTGTTGGTGTGGGGATATATATATATATATATATAAACACAATGCTGCTAAGACAAGTGTTTCATATAGAAATATGTATAGCAAAATGATGGAATATAAATCACTGTAATTAGAAGTTAGATTGAGAGTTGAATACTGCACACACAATGCAATATAGTAGGCACATGTTAATCAAGGTATCAAGTATGTCAGCAGTTCCCATGTTGGTGTCCTTACATTACATACTAAAATAAGTTTGACTTTTGACTTTACCTCGTAACCTCATCGTGATCATATAACCTCAGTTTTTGTTGATGTTTTATGGTGAAGCATACATATTTGGATAAAATCACTGAAAGTTTTTTCATGTAGTAAGAACTAAATTAGTCACATGATCCTTCAGTATGAAAATGGAGGCGGTCTCATAGAATGTTCTGTATTTTGCTCTCTGCATATTCTCTGCACATAAGGTAATCATCTGTATATCTTGGTATACTTAATATAATTGTATTTAAATAATATGATGACCTGTAACTAGCGGATGCATCAAAATAAAATTTTATATACGTGGTTTTTATGGTAAATCACACACATGTACTTAAGTGGTTCCCAAATGTTTCTCCCCATATACCCCCTGAGGTCTGAGACGATCATCAGGGTACCCCCGTCATTTTAACATAAAGTATATAATCTCCATAAAAAAACACTCAGTTCAACAATAACACATAATCGTGTTAATTAAAAGTGTACACCAAATTCATAATAAAATATAAAAACTAGAGGGATGAGATAGCCTTTTCAAAATCAAGAACTCAATTCATGGAGCAGATTTGGACAGGCAGATTCGGAGATCATCCATGACACAGAGTATGACTCGAAGTTTCGTCTTTGTGGAGAATAATGCCGAGAATTTGTGTTCACATAAATATATGAATGGACTTGGCCAGGAGAAGATGTTCAAGTGCATTATGGTAAACGGTGGAGTCATTCATGAATTTCAAAAAATTCTTCCTAACTTGCATGGATCTCAGAGCAAATTTGCACCTTTTGCATGGGAAGTTAGTTGGGAATTACGTTTGGCATTGATGGCAGGTACGTGCATCTGCACAAGTTGCTCCCTGTTTCTTCATCAACAAACGCTGCGTTGAGATAATCGGACATGTTGAAGTTTCCGTAGTGACGTTGCCCTCCTACAGCCCCAGCTTCACCATGACACCTCATATTTTAACTTAGTCAGCTTCAAGATTTAGCCCTTTTCTTACAGTTTCTCAACAAATTTATCCTTAATTTATCCTTAATTAACCCTAAATAGGCCGGCGCAGTGTCTAAGCACACGCGCACATTGCCCCACAATCACCCCTCAGCCTCAAGACATTTGGAGACCTCTCAGAAGACGCCCTCACGTTTTTAGTGAATTCCAAGGGAATGATAGAACAAGAACTCTTCCTTAACGTCTCCGTCTTTGGAGCATAGTGGGAGCATAAGTTGCACACAAGATGGCGAAATCCTTACTTTCAGCTAACCCTATGCATACCCCCTGGAAAACCTCTCTGGTTTGTAACATAAACATGGTTAAGAAGTCATCAGTGGTGCCTCAACAATCCTTACGGGTTATGGGAAAGTGAAGAAGATAAACTCATGAACATAAACCAAGTTTGGTCAAAATCGAAGACGGACGTAAATTCTTGATTGATTTGATATGGAATGCCCCACCTACAATGTGTAACATGATACAGACATTTTGTATTGTACATTGTCTTATATTGACAGTGACGTCAATATAACATTCACACTGACACCGATAGATACCGATACAGACACCAACACTGACATTGACACAGACACCATTACAGACTGACACCGACACAGACATTGACACAGACACCATCACAGACTGACACCGACACAGACATTGACAGGTGTACATACATTGGCACCAACACGGACACTGTCACAGACACCGACACACACACACACTGTCACAGACACTGACACACACACTGTCACAGAAACTGACATAGACACTGTCAAATACATTGACACCAACATTGACACCAACACTGACACTGACACCAGCACTGACAATGACACAGACACTGACCTTGTTGACGTTTGCTCCCTCTGTCCAATGTTACACTTCTGGCAGAGAATAAATCCAGAGACCCTGAAACAAAATCAACATCGATGACACGTCGAGTTGACATGTTTAAGTACTATTTGTTTTAAGTACTTGTGTATCAAACTACACAAGTACTTGGGAGAAAATATCCTGTAATAAAGTACCCTGAAAAGACTTACACAATATCAACATGTACATGTTCGTTCAACATAAACATATGCTTGTCCATGTTGAAATCATTTCATCAAATAATCTTCATGTAACTCTTGCTAAAAGAAAAAACGTCAGGAGATGACAAAAATGGCTGAATAATTCCTAGCACCTTGTAAACTACATGCATAATTAATAAATGTTTCAGTAAATACACATGAACCTCATTTAACAAATGAAAACTACCTTTGCAAAGCTTCCACCTGCATGGAAACTGACTGTACAAAAAGCAATCACTGGCTGGCAAGTTGCACTACAGCTTCGATATAGGAGAAAATACTTCATCCGGCCAGTAACCAATTTATCCGCCAGCAGATTGTGAGTTTATTAAATTAAAACACTCGCTCGATAATCACGTTTAGACCATCAGGAAGGCACGCGTAAGAGAATGCAAAGGGCAGAAATCAACCGTGACATGTACTCGCGTGATGTAATCACGTTGAAAATACAATATCATAATATTTACGATGCTGGAGACTATTGTGTAAGTAAATTAGTAAATATAGTGCAGCATTTAATGGTACAATGTTCATTCATCGTTATTAACATTTATTCATAAATTATTAGAATAAATATGTTGATGTTATACTGTCCTTTAAATTGCATTTAATTAATACACCTGACAGAGTTTGCAATTTCAAAGTTGAAAAAGTTACACTAATGAAATATTCATATTGTAAACAAAAACATTCAATTTGTAAACAGCCACAACTGGGAGCTTGTTGCTTAAAATTGTAATTTAGTGTTGCTAATAATTATTTAACTGAACAGACAACCCACTTCTTTAAAATATGAACTAAACATGGCAGAAGAAACAAAATCTCAAACAAAATCATAACCATCAACATTAGGCATGATTACAACTGTAACAGTAACCCACTGTAACTGATTACAGTATAACCCACATTGGCTATAAATTGCAATAATACAGACCACAATAATATTGTTATAACAAATTAGATACCTGTTCTAATTGAGAATGTGCTATTTTGACCTATACAACCAAAACCAATACACTGTAATAATAATAAAAATACTAAGATATCAGTCAATGCTCATCTTACCATATAGTATAGATTACAGGTTCTGGGACTTAAATTAAATACATTTAAATATGTTATTTTACTTGTGCTTTTACCAGACACAAAAGACAATATGACCACACCTTGGAACTCTTTAATTATGATAATATTTATGCAATCGTCGTAAAAATCACAACATCCTGCTTGGGCTCTGTAAAGAATTTGTTGCCAACAAAATTCCCAATAACTTTTGATTTGGAACTTATGAGATCTAAAATATGAACTCAAAATGCATACTGCATATTTTCAGTGTGACTCAAACAGATTTGAAGCGACACTGCTTTAGACACTGTTGTTACTGAAGGGTTTACTCGTCAGTTAGAGACACATAGGCCAGTGCAACCTGGAAAAAGTAATTACACAGACGGTGAGGAAATCACAATGGAAGAAAATGTTGTGGAAGCTGAAATCATTGTTAATATTAATGTTGCAGCTGATGGCCATTTCCAACATACCTGTAGAAAGACACTAATGGCTTAGTGAAAGTAAGACCATGGGAGTATTCTGCATCATATTGCTGATTCTGGTTTGCTTGCAGATAAAAAAGCTATTTGTCGAGCTGTGGTACTAATAGACAACCTTGTCTCCCAATTAGCTGTTGTCTAAAAGCACGGATGAATGCATTCTCGCAAACATACTTGCACACTCATAAACATGCTTACTTGCATGCACCCACGCAAGCACGCACGCACGCACACACACACACGCACACACACATACATTCAAGTGCACATTCAAGTAAACACACATGCATGACTGCACATACGTGTGCAAACATGCATGCATGCACGCACGCACGCACACACGCACGCACACAAAAAACTTTGTTAACAGTCAGTTAGAGGTATCGGTACTCATTCACAGATACACAGAACTGCACAAAGATATATTCACGTAACAATCAAAGTAAACCTTTAAAAATACACTGTTTGGTTCATTAAAACAATCTGGACTTTTAAAATGTTACAATACATAAATGATTTTACAATAAAAATGTACAAACTTTATACCTTTAAACAAAAGATATCAACATGGTGATAACATATCGAACGATATAGACAACAACAAAAAGCCTCCATGACCATAAACCTACCCCAGCCAAGTTTCTTTTTCAGGTAGCTGAACATTCTTCAACCCCGTCTATCTAATCCAATGAATAATGTCTCATCATTCCACCAGGTGGCAGTAAAACTTCTCCGATGGCACAAACCAGTACTGTCACCAACACCAATCATCTAACTGACGTGGAAGATTAAACTATTTAAAGAACATCATTTGACAAGAAACCGCATCGAAGAAACATGTCCCGTGAAGCCGTATCGATGTGTATTTTTGACCAGCAAAGTTGTCCGCAGAACTAAGCTCTTTTTGTCAGAAATGTAATCCTCCTTTCAGCGCAGTGTATAACTCCACACAGAATGACTGGCAAACATTGCCTAGCACTGGCATTACCCCAGCTGACCGGTTGGCTGGCATGGCAGACGTCCAAGTGGTCAAGTCACAGTGAGAACAAATCCGTGGGAAGGTGCAATGTGCAGTGGGTAACTGACCAAACAGGAGTGAGAAAGTGCTCGGCTGCAAGAGGCAGACGACACCTAACACACATTGCCTGTGATGAATGAGTGCCTCAATCAATAGCTGTGGTGTCGCCAGTGAGACATGACAGAAACATACACATATAGGAATGCCGGTCTGTCCCCACATCTAGAACATAGCAGATGGAGCCACTTGACCTCAGCTTCTTCCTACTTCAGATACAGAGGCTGGGTAAAGCTGGATTTTGTCAATTTAACTTGCTAATGAATGCGTATATAAATGTTTGTCTTTGTTGATATATGTGATGAACTTGCTAATTACACACACACCCATCCACCCACCCACCCACCCACCCACCCACACAAACACACACACACACACACACACACACACACACACACACACACACACCCCCCACACACATCCACACACACACCCCCACATACACAAACACATATTGAAAATGGAATCTTATAGTTTTACACTACAAATTCCTAGATTAAACACAAATTATTTTGTCTGTTATTTTACATATACATTTGCCGAGTTCTGCAAGAAGAACATCAGGATTCTAGTGCAGTTTATTATTAAACTTAATCATTTAAAATTAACTCATTAATATTAAGCGTATTAAATTTTAACATGCAAGTAGATGTAGTATTTAGCAAAATTTCTGTTTACGATATAAGCTAGGCTGGATTTTAAATAAACTACTGGGTACTGTACATTTTATATATCGTGAAATATTAGAAAGTGTGAGAATAATTAGAGTTTAGGAAGAGCGATTGTCATGAAACAGTGAATAACAAAGAACAATTTGGCCTGTGTCGTTATGTTTCTGATATTCTACAACAATATTATGCATATTACTGGTAAATCTTTGAAACCATGTGGGGTTTAGCAAACACGGGTGTAACGGATACTCAACCAACTAGGCCTAGGAATGATAGTTTGACTGCTTTAAAATTACTAAATACACAACAGTAATCCTTCTTATTGACACACATTTGTTATTCATACAGTTATTCGTGTGGAAAGCTGATCATACCCATCAAGTTGATTGTGTGTGGGACGGACGGTAAGCATGTTGTATGTCCTATTGTCTGTCCCAGTTATTTTCAAAACAGTGTCTATAGCCAAAGCAGGACTGTCGTCTTATGGAAGCGGGTTTACCTATCGCCAGGTTTGTGAGTTCTCAACTTATTATCATTTATCCTTGTGTTGGGTCTTTGTCATTTTCCTATGAACGGAAGTTCTCAGCATAGAGCAATAGTAATTGCAATACTTTTATATGTACAGCCCTGTATTTGCAATACTTCCATGAAAATGCAATACTGTATTTCAATATTTCAGGTATTTGCAATACTTTTTATAACTATTTCCCCCACACCATCTGAGCATCATAAGGAATGTTCTCACAAATTGCATTTACCATTCATCCGAAACCACCCTCTCTCACCAATACGTGGTTTGGGACTTGAGACCACACAAAATTGCTATTAGCATCACTTTGCACTAACATGTTTCACTCACTAGGTGGCGTGATTGTAGCAATCTATTTTATACATGGTTGCAACCAACCCCCACATAATGCCTAAAATATTGTGGAACTTTGCAAGCTTATGCGGCCTCCCCTAATTGAACAAGCGGGCTTCGGAGTCACCCCTAACACATCCCAAACAGGCACAGATTCCTTAAATCTGAGTATCTTCCCTAAGTGGCTGGCAACAGAACCCTGGGAGGGTTTGACAGATAAAGTAAACTAACCACTGGTAAATCATGTGTACAATGGTAGTTTCCATGGGTTTTTCCACGAGTATTTGGCATGTTGCTCTTGTTCAACAGAGATGTATGGTTTTGTATAATCAAGTTGTCTGGCATTCTGCATGGATAATGGAGGCAGGCAGAATACCAGAGAGAAGAGGTGGAGAAACACCCAAGGCCACAGGAAATGGGAAGACCACTGCTGAGATGAAATGACATTGTACTGGTAAATAAGGACTCGAGAAAGTTGGAGAAAGAAAAAGATGGAGGGATGGGGCTGTTGGGGAGCAGTGGAGGACAGCAAGAGCAGAGCAGTGCAGCAGCACAGGAGCTAGACCCCACCCCTGTACAAGGGAACCAGGAGGAACAAAAGTACAGGAGCTAGACCTCACTCCTTTACAGGGAAACCAGGAGGAAGAACAGTACAGGAGCTAGACCTCACCCCTGTACAGGGGAACCACAAGGAAGAACAGTACAAGAGCTAGACCTCACCCCTGTACAGGGGAACCACAAGGAAGAACAGTACAGGAGCTAGACCTCACCCCTGTACAGGGGAACCAGGAGGAAGAACAGTACAGGAGCTAGACCTCACCCCTGTACAGGGGAACCAGGAGGAAGAACAGTACAGGAGCTAGACCTCACCCCTGTACAAGGGAACCACAAGGAAGAACACTACAGGAGCTAGACCTCACCCCTGTACAGGGGAACCAGGAGGAAGAACAGTACACGAGCTAGACCTCACCCCTGTACAAGGGAACCAGGAGGAAGAACAGTACAGGAGCTAGACCTCACCCCTGTACAGGGGAACCAGGAGGAAGAACAGTACAGGAGCTAGACCTCACCCATGTACAAGGGAACCTGGAGGAAGAACAGTACAGGAGCTAGACCTCACCCCTGTACAAGGGAACCAGGAGGAAGAACAGTACAAGAGCTAGACCTCACCCCTGTACAAGGGAACCTGGAGGAAGAACAGTACAGGAGCTAGACCTCACCCCTGTACAAGGGAACCAGGAGGAAGAACAGTACACGAACCAGCTAGACTTCATTCCATACAAGGAAATCACAAGGAAGATCATACCTTCAAGTTTTACCGAATGTAATAATTGAATTTCCACTTCAGTTAGTTTGGAACACAAATGTCTGCCAGTGTAAACCATTGTGCTTTGCGTTTCTCTTTAATTCTCAAATATATCAGAGCATTTAGACCTAAATTGGTATACAACATAAAAGCTATGACGATTGCTCTTGTGGTTTAGAGACTGTTCAAAGGAGGGACCACCACATGTCTAAAAGGAATCACTGCTTTTCAGAACGTTCCAAGCTCCAGTTTCTAGGAATGCTTCATAAATATTAATGTCAATTTACAACTTTCACCACATTACATGTGCCTGGAAATTCATGGATTCTCTACAGCATGTATATGACTGGGTTCCATTAAGTGGTATTTGTCCCTGGAGTTTTCATGGATTCTAAGCTCAGGGTACAACATAAAGCATGAAACTTGTGCATAAAGCTAATGGCAATGATAGAACAATAATCGTTTCAGTTTGAATAAATCAATACTTGTGAAAGCTGAAATGGCAACAGTGTTGATAATGACTGATGATTTCACAGGCGTTAATGTTTACAATCAATCAGGCTTCTATTATATGTTCTGAAGTATTCTCTACACTTCTGTTTCAGTCCAACTGGGGTCAGGTCATATTTACACTTCTGAAAGTGTTTCACATGAATATGCAAGTTATCTGATTTCTGTGATTTTGCTTGCCATGAAGTAACTGTATTCCGCCAGCGAAATTGGAACGTTTAAAATGTCGGACATTTGGCAGTAAGTTTTTTGGCAGCGAGATTCTGGTGGTAACATTCCCAAAATACCAGTAGGCTTATTAATGTTTTATGAAAACTGAAAATGTTGAGGGTAAGTGCAATTAGTGACATGATTAAACAAAACGGGAGTATGTTTAGCATTGTAATAAGAATGCCAGTGGATGTCATGAAGTTTTTGAATTTGTGATGATTACATTTTTTACAATCATGTAAAAGCTTACCTTACCATGGTCACCAACAATAATATCAACTGCACTCTGTACCATATATATTGGTTAAGGTTTTAAACCCCTTTGGTGAATTTCTATGTGAGTCTTACTTCAACAGAAGTAAATTAAATCATTGGCAGAATTAAGAGGCTTTCAGTACTTATTAATATATTACAATGGAATACTTTCATTAATAACTTTTACAACATAAATTAATTAAACAAACTATTCTGATATCAACATGATGACCTCACTCGTTTGGTGAAATGCACCTAACTAAGATGACCGATTCACCGGCCATCATATCATTATCATTCACATGTGCAGTCATTAAATGTAAATCCACCGGGGATTACCAGCCTTGTTGAGACGATGATTTGGACTGATGATTCACAGGAGCGTGCCCATTACCTGCCAGTATTACCATATTTATGACATCAAACATTGTGTTATTTATTTAACACTTTGGGTGTGACTACACAGGCCACTGGGAGACGTATGATGGAGACTCGGTGCACAACTTCCAAGTACACCAGCAAACAGAGATGAACCTTGCTTTATGGTTACCTTAGTAATACAGCCACCTCACAATTAAGGTCGCCCTACGATAGTCCAAAATTATTTATGTGTAGGAGTACAGTATAAGTACAGGAAATTAGTCCCGCTAATATAGTGACCTCACTATCCAGGTCACTTTGGTCATCGCGAGGGTGAGTTTAATAGTGAGGGTTCCATTGTAATGGGATATCTCCCTCCATATTGGGTTAAATCATGGGGGATTCTTTAAAAAACATGTCCCAAATATTGGCAATTGAAGCAATTTACAGGTTTTTTGCAGGTTAGATTTGTGTATCTATAACAAATTAAGTTGTATTGTGCAGTCATTTATAAGTTAACTTAATCAACCCCAAAACCTAAAAATTAATTTGATAAATCAAATACTACAAAAGAAGTTTTTTGTCTGAAAGCGAGAGTGTGACAGGGTTTCCGATATATTGAGAGAGTTGGAAGGTTTGGGTGGTGTCTCGAGTGGGGACAGACCACCATTTAATATACACTGGCTACCGTTCAAAATCAAGTCAGTTTTGTTAATTCAACTCAGTTTAGTTAAATCGTATTTCCTCGGTGTGCTTGAAAGTAATGGAACAATGTTATTTTGTTTGTTTTACAAATGTTGCATGGCTGAATACTTCTCAAGTACCACGTTCACACTAGCAGTTTTAATCCGGTGCGAAGCCGGTTTCACTCCCAGACAGCATGAACAGTGTGGCAATTAGAACAAGACATTTTATTTGTTTGAAAGCAATAGTGTCTGCAAATGTGAAGTCTGTATTTGGTAAACCACATGAAAGGACAGTGATACGTCTGATGTACATAATACAAAAGATTCTTGTAATCAGATGTTTGTTCTGCGAATCAGCGTATCATAAACATTTGTGCCTACAGTTTATGTTCCTGTAAGTGCTCAGCCATGGTGCAATCACTGCATGAAAACCAGCTGTTCACATCCAACCACAGTCTATAGCCAGACACTCATTTGTACTTCTGAGTTAACTACTGCAATGAAAGTTAAAACTACCAGGCTTCAAACAACAGAGAGATTAAGCAAACCTCAGATTTGTTCAGTCTGAGACTCTCTCTCACTCTGTTACCTGTACCTGTCTCAATGTCACCACAATACAAGCTAATTAAACTGGCTATTAGGAAGAACTTGACATGGATTATTGCACACTAGCATATTTCAATTTTTTTTTATAGTTGTAAATTTATAACGCTATTGGATAATTGAGCCCTCTTTCTAAATGTTGTTAAAGTTGTAAATTGTCAAAGCTGTTTTATACGGAAAAACACTATTTGTCTGGAGATTTATACCACAATCACATGCAAAGTGGTTGTATTCTGATTAATAACAATTTAATGATATAATGAGCCAACTGAATTTGTTCCAAGAGTTCAATAAATAGAACTCCTGCCCAATTATTACCTTAATAACCAATCTCAATAATCAGGTACTAATTAGAGGTAATACAAACATAAACATTGGCCAGAAATAGTCCTGTAGAATCTTGAGTGTCCAACCATTCCTTGATGAAGTGTCCAGTGATGGATTTATATATCAAATTATCCAGTTAGTTAACTACATACCCTGGAGTTGTAACTGCGACGTTGCGCTTCCCATCTTCTGAGAGAGATCCCCAGACAAGCAACATCCGTTCGGAACACAAGCTGCAGCCAAATACAAACGTCCTCACAACAAGTATTTACCAACGGAATAAAGCCACCTTTCCTTGACAAGCTAGCTGTCATCACTGGGGTATGCCAACTCAATTGTCACTGTCGAGTGATGATCCTATGAGGGCTGCCAAATTTACGAGGACTTTGGTTCAAAGTTCGGCTGAGAAAATTATTTACTTTTAGGCCCTATTTTTAGGCCCCCTTTTTTATTCAGTTACTAGCTGCTCCAATTAATTGTCGACAGAGATGGGCGGGACTACATAATCAACATTTCTCGAGTTTGCTGCAAAAAGAATTAAGGGAGCATCAGTAAATCTGGGGACCATTTCATTAACATTCGTATGAGTTCATAAGTCAGAACTGATAAGACCTGATTTTCCTCTTTAAAATAAATTTTGCTCTTTAACACAAATTTTGCTCTTTAATACTAAACTTGTATGCTGAATTCTGTCACAGAAATAGTATCCTCTGTGATACAACAGCAGCTTTTTGCATTTCTTCAATGCTCTTTCAATTTAACAACAGAATCGGTTTAATGATTGTCTTGTATGCTGAATACTGTCAACACTAGGATTGCTACCGAGATAATTTCGCCGGTGTGTCACAGAAATAGTATCCTCTGTGATACGACAGCAGCTTTTTGAATTTCTTCAATGCTACTTCAATTTAACAACGGAATCGGTTTAATGATTGTCTTTCGTTATGACTTCATTATTTGTACTCTGACGTTGGACTGTCAGTGGACAAAGCTTCAACTACCCAGAGTCTGCACTTGTTTTTTCTGGGTTTTCCTGTTACACTGCATCATGCAATCAAGGGTTTGTCACGCACTCCATCGAGGTGACGACCTATCAGTACACGTTAATTCAAACAACATATAACGCAATCATTTTGATCGCACGTGCCAAACTGCGATGTCGTAAGAGTAGCACTAATTTGTCTGCGTGACACAAGAGTTGATTATGAGAACGTCAATCTTGTTACACCTTCTCCTGTTAAATCTTGTCAAGCTGTCTCTGTACTGGCTGATAATGAGCAGTCGCGAATATACATAAAAGGAACATGCCTGGAAAGCAGGAGTTTTCAATGCACACATGCCAATGTTTCGACTGATCTGCATCAATTAATTTATACTTAATGACTTATCAGATAAATCAACAAATTGAATGAATTACCAAAACTCCAAAAGTACTAGTAATCAATAAAAATACCAGAGAGGCTACCACAGGTATCACCCTAATGGTAATGATGTTTATATTCATTAGAATAAATGCTAAATGTCTGCCCGATTTCTAACTGATTCATTCAGCATTACAAAATATATACTTTTATGGGTCTACCGTTACTATTATGCTATTATTGGTCTACTGTTACTATTATGGTATTAAAGTATGTTTTCAGCTAGATGGAAAACACATGCCTCTTGTGTACAATGTATAGAATGCTAGAAAATGTTTCCAACCAAGGCTTAGTTCCCAAGAGAGCTGCCTATCTCAGTGTAATGTCAACACAGCCAAGTGGAGTACACTCAGAGAAATAACATTTCAACACTGCTCACAAACAAATCAATTACATCCCCTAGGGTTGACACAAACCTCCCTCCCATCCCCTCCCTCCTGCTGGGAACAATTGACAAATGACACAGCTGTATCAGCACAAGGCTACCTTCTTTCAGAGCACTGGAGTCAGAAGTCACAACGCCAACTCTATGAATTAGGGATGTTCTCATAAGCTTGCAGTGTCAAATACAAATTTGAATTTCTGGTAAACAAAACCATAAACCAGTACATACAAATAGGTTTAGAAATTACGTAAGTTTAAAAGGTAAACAAGTAAAAATATAAACAAGCTATAAATTAAAAGGTTAGAATATAAGTATTATAAGAACTAATTAATCATTTACTGCATGTTGCAACATATTATTTGTTATGCAATGTGCTTGAAAAAACAGCAATCAACTATTTGAAAAAACAAACAGCAATCAACACATAATCTGTATAATATCCAAAAATACCAAGTCAGTGTTTAAAAAATATAAATTTGTTCTGCATATCATGCTTTGTTGAATACAACATTAAGACGTAGGTATAATATTATAACATAGGTGGTGAATACGTTTTATCAAGTCACTGTCAATGTCACCCACCACATTGCCATCAAAAACATATAGTGTTTTAATTTGGTTAAAACCACCATCACCCTCACCAATATACGGTGGGACTTGCGGTTTTGAGTGATCTAACATCACTTCCAAAACCACAGCCACACCCATTGGGTACAACTGACATAACATTGCTACCAAGCTATTAACCACCTGGCTGCCTGGTTCTGATATCCACACTAGTGTAGATATGCATTAATATAAGTTCCACTCAATAGGTGGCACTACTGTAGCAATGTTTCCCTGCGAAACATGGTGCAGACTAACCCGTTGTCCTCCCATATGTAACGCTACATGTTTTTTAGGACTTTGCGAACTAGTGAGCTCACCCCTTTAGAACAATATCTTTCTGCATCATTAAACGCTATGTAATCCATCCTAGCTGCCTTCTTCTAAACCCCAGGAGTGGGCTGGCTGCTAGTTACCAGAGGTGGCTATCACCTGGCCAACCTGCTGGTATGGCACAGGTATTTATTTTTTCATGGAGACCCGTTAGACATGCTGCAAAACAGCAAAAAATGTGACGACAACACTGACAAAAAAATCTGCAATCAAATACAAAACCTGCAGCCTAGGTAACTGTAGTTGTGGTGTACCCGGTGAAATATTTCCACTTGAAACCACACATTTTTTTGTCCTACTAAGGGAGAATTGCCAATAAGGAGCGAGTGTTTACAGCATGTGGTTTTTATTTTATAGTGTGCAATATAACACCTGTAAACACCTGTGCAAATATTGAAACATCCAAAATGACAACTTTTCCACAATACAAGTGTTGTAGAAGTGACACATTCTTTCATGCCATAAACAATTCTGGTAACAACAACAAACTATGGTGATTGTCATTCAACAAAGTGCAATCCCTGCAATGCCACCTGGTGAACGAAAACAAAACCAACGTAACCAAATTCTGTCGCTGCGATGACGATATATATATATATATCCGGAGGACGTGAAATTTGACACACACCTCAGATTGTTTTATTTAACAAGAAGACAATGGATGACAAAGAATATGTGTCTGTCTGTGTGAAATACAACAAAGCTGCCAATAAGTCTGTTGTGCACGCATAGTTCAGGTCACACACCTTCAAAAGCAGCGACGGAAACCCGTCATTATGAGGAGACAAAGGGGGTTGAACAGAGACACAAAGACATTGTCTTCCCTGTGTCATGGGTTAGGAAAAGCACTGGAAAAGGAGACAGTATGATTTATTACATTGCATGCAGGACAGCCATAGTACAATCATTGTCTGTCTCAAACTCGAAGACTGACAGTCTCAAATTGCAAGCATGACAGTTGTCTAAAAGGGATATACTTGTGGTGAACTTTAAGCGGATATATTTATGGTAAACGTAGATCAAAATCTACGTTTTATCCACACGTGTATGAATATTCAAATTTATTTTGCTATAGATTTAATATTTCATATAATATTAGTAGGAACAAAATGTTATACATGTTGAATACATCTCGCAAATTTCCACCTGGGTAATCCCAAAATGTTATCATATGTCTTGCTGATAGTAACAGGGTGTGAATTTAATCCTTCCACCTCGGTACACTATATATGTGACATGTGCACTGCTTTCACAGTATCAAGTTGCAATTAGTCTCAAGTTATGCATACATCTAATCTCTGCACACTTGTTGAACGTGTGTCAAACATGAACTATAATACTGATATATGTACTGCAGTCATAGTATCAGGTTGCAATTAGTTATGTACTATATGCATACCTAGGGATTGGTCAGTTTTTAAAAAGAAAGGTCAGGTACATGAGACAAATTAAACAGTAATTTCAGTTGGGTTTTTTGGTGCAAGAGATAAAGTGTTAGCGACAAGGCAAACCTTTATTAACACCTCCAGAGATAAAGTGTTAGCGACAAGGCAAACCTTTATTAACACCTCCAGAGATAAAGTGTTAGCGACAAGGCAAACCTTTATTAACACCTCCAGAGATAAAGTGTGAGCGACAAGGCAAACCTTTATTAACACCTCCAGAGATAAAGTGTTAGCGACAAAGCAAACCTTTATTAACACCTCCAAGAGATAAAGTGTTAGTGACAAGGCAAACCTTTAATAACACCTCCAAGAAATAAAGTGTTAGCGACAAGGCAAACCTTTATTAACACCTCCAGAGATAAAGTGTTAGCGACAAGGCAAACCTTTAATAACACCTCCAAGAAATAAAGTGTTAGCGACAAGACAAACCTTTATTAACACCTCCAAGATATCAAGTGTTATAGACAAGGCAAACCTTTATTAACACCTCCAAGAAATAAAGTGTTAGAGACAAGGCAAACCTTTATTAACACCTCCAAGAAATAAAGTGTTCGAGACAAGGCAAACCTTTATTAACACCTCCAAGAAATAAAGTGTTAGCGACAAGGCAAACCTTTATTAACATCTCCAAGAAATAAAGTTTCAGTGACAAGGCAAACCTTTATTAACACCTCCAAGAAATAAAGTGTTAGCGACAAGGCAAACCTTTATTAACACCTCCAAGAAATAAAGTGTTAGCGACAAGGCAAACCTTTATTTACACCTCCAAGAAATAAAGTGTTAGAGACAAGGCAAACCTTTATTAACACCTCCAAGAAATAAAGTGTTAGCGACAAGGCAAACCTTTATTAACACCTCCAAGAAATAAAGTGTTAGCGACAAGGCAAACCTTTATTAACACCTCCAAGAAATAAAGTGTTAGCGACAAGGCAAACCTTTATTAACACCTCCAAGAAATAAAGTGTTAGCGACAAGGCAAACCTTTATTAAAACCTCCAAGAAATAAAGTGTTAGAGACAAGGCAAACCTTTATTAACACCTCCAAGAAATAAAGTGTTAGAGACAACTTATTAACACCTCCAAGAAATAAAGTGTTAGAGACAACTTATTAACACCTCCAAGAAATAAGACATTGTCACTGAATATCACATGTATGACATCCTTCATAATATACTTCATAATATACTCTTAACTCATATTGATAATGTTACACACAAATAGCAATCACGATACAGATAGTTTGTACATGGTCTATAACTGTGCAGTTTGTGTTGATGATTTATTTTCTAAATATAATAATTTACCAGTATTTTATGCCTTCCTATAAATGTTGTCCTTCAATTTTTTTCAAGGACATTTTTTTCTAATCTGGGTTTTAGTTTTATTTGTGAAGTGTTGGGTCCAAAAAAAGTTTTTTTTTTACTGATGAACCTGTTGCTGTATATCCTCAACTCACTTACATTTGGTCCCAGTGTGGCAGTTTATTGCCTCTTGAGTATCACCCCCCAATCTGGATATCTTCCCCCTTCACTATATAAGTTCCAGAAATAAGACGAAATACATGCATAAAACAAAGTGCAGTATAAAATGTCCTGACAGTAACAAATGTGTTGTAAATATGTTATAATCAACTGAAATAACTCTGGCATTAAATTTTAGAGTCATGAATTAAACAGTAAACCATCCACCTCGATCAGCCAAACACAGATTTATTCACAAGGTACTGAATGTACTGTACTGTACTGTACTGTACTGTACTGTACTGTACTGTACTGTACTGTACTGTACTGTACAGTACTGTACTCTACTGTCCAACAGCTCAGCATGGTAACAAAGCCCGGGGATATATTCAGGGTTGGGGAAGTTATCCAGGGGGTACGAGACTGTCACACCAGTTTCACCCCATTATAACAACAAACACGCTGACAACAACACACTAGCACTAAGCATGTAGAACATACTTGAACATATGTAACACACTTTCACATGTGTAACAAGAGGACAAAGGAAAAACACAACACAAGACAACATGAGCAGAAGATGAAGCCATGAATTCACACTGACATCCAAGGACAGGTAATAAGTGGTTTCAATGGTTCGCGATTTCAATCACCACAAACAAAGTTGGCAACTGACTCCATTCTCTTGCACTCCTACCTGTAGTTATCCTGGCCTGGTTTATGCAACAACCCTCCCCATGGGATCCGCCTACTCAGCGCCCTTGGCATGCTACAGGACCATTCAACCAGGATGCAACGATCTGTGTCAATGGCCCACTTCACTGAAACTTCCCTTTCCACTGACACTAAGCCAAACAACTTTTGCTGAAAGGAAAGTCATCACTCTCCCCTCTTTTCATCTCTAAAACTTTCTTACATTGTTAAGCTGCCATGTGTAAGTGTCTCTTTCAAGAACACACTGTGTCAGAGTGTTTGTAGAAGCCAATTATCGAATTCCTGTTAAGGCAACTTTTTAATTCCTCTTATGTCAATCAAAGTTAATTGTTCAAGAACATTCTTCTTAATCCTTATCAGACTTGAGTTCTTTTTGTTGTCTTCTTCCTGTATGCCCAGGGTGACACTCGATTCATCCTCGCAAGCCAGGGCTGTTTGCCATATAAAACTAGCCCTGGCTGATCCCCTACGCGAAGTGCGGAAGTTAGCTGAGTCAAACTAGTAATTGACTTCGCCAGTCGCGACTGCATCAGAACAGTGCAAATACCCACCCCAATTTAAAGACGGATAAACGACTTCTGGGAATCCCAATATATAATGAGCCGTTCGCCCATTAGCACGAGCAGCTGAGCGGTATTGTGTATTCGAATAATTGCTTCTACTTCCTAAACATTGCATGTAACACGAGCCAAGGTTGGTTGAAATTAGTTTTATTATGACCACCTGACCTGCCGAGATCCACTGATCTAGTGAGCGATTTCATAGGCCGAGCTTAAATTAAGAGTTTCGCAAAACAATCAGCCAGGGGGTACTGCTGGCTGGGACTGACGTAATCAGCAGCAGCGACCCCTGGCACGCGAGGATGACTCAATTCGATATCCGTCCTCATTCTCCAGTTCTGTTTTTTTCCCAGTATGGTAAACAACGTAGATGAATTCTTGATCGAACTGTACCAATCAAACCCTCATAATTTCCGATCAGAGATTCACCCTCTCTGCTGCCACTTTCACTTTTACCCTCGTTACTCACTACATTCTATAATGATCAGTAACCAAATAACCCTGGCAAACACTGCTAAGCATCAAAATAACAATTGGGGACAGGTCGTAATTTTATTTCCAAGTTTGTCAAGTACGAATAAAGAGTCAGTGACTTTGAGACTGGAAAAGATATCACAATTTTCAAATGCGAATAATTTGTTTTGCATAAAGGACCAGATCAATGAAACAAAAACAAATGTAGATATGTCACCAACATTCTGGGTCAATTTCATAACAGGAATTACCATAATGACTTATGTATTTAGTCACTTAAAAATAATAAAATTATCAGCTGTCCAAAAACATACAGTAAATCAAATAACTTGCTTTGTAGATTTTTAGGGTGTCCAAAACATAGCATCTCAATATATAGTCATTAAACTAAAAACACTAAATGGTGAAAGTTGACATGACACTTTACGTCTTTCGGCACACATGCGATAAGGAAGTATTGTTAACTTGTTGACGCCACATCAAAGATAAGTTTTAAATATTCAATAACTACGGGAGAAAGTACCACTTAAATATTTAGTTGTCTGCAGTAGAAGCCTTTCTCTGACCTTGGAATACAATTAGAATTCCTAAGTAAATAATGTGTCCTTGATTAGATCAGTATGGATGTCGGGTTTTCATATAGATCTGCTTATATAAACAGGTTAGTGGCTCACTATAGCCACAATTAATTTCAATGGTATGGAGAAATCAATACTGAGACGGGCAAGAACAAATTGCTAAATACTTGACTCGATCTTGAGAAAGATAAATGTGTATGCATTAGTTGAGACTGGAATGACAGAAAACAGACAAACAGATAGATAGATTGGGGTATTAGGGGATAGATGGGTGGATGGGTGAGTGGGAGGGTGGATGGATGGATCGACTGATGGATGGATGGTTGGAAGGATGAATGTTTGATATATGTATGGATGAACAAATAGAGACAGCCAGACAGATATATGTAAAAGTACTGCAAGACCTGCTAACAAGATCTGACAATCTGTACATATCACTGATCAAGTGAATGGGAATATCTATCAAATGTGGTTCTGTGGCATAATTCGCAATGCAAATATACTTCAATATGTACTACGATTTCACCAACCGATATAATTTAAATGATCATTTATTTACAAAAATACAGCTGTGTATATATGCACACTGCTGACAAATTTGAACAGCCACCCATACAGCAGATGTCAAAAGAACGGTGCAGGTTACTTCCTACCAGACTGATCCATACCTCATGATTTTCTGCAGTGTTCTACTCAACACAAAACTATGGCCCAAGGGAAATGGCCTGGGAGGGAAACAAGACCAATTGGCCCAGCATATCAGTGATCAATAAGCAGAGAGAATTCATTCCTGTAGTTAGTGATAAGTAACCAGTTCATCTTCCATATGTCAGCCATTTCCACGATTCAGCAGACTCACAAAACAATCCATTGTAGAAGTGTACTTTGTCTCATATTTTGCATCAGCCAATTAAGTCATTGTTAACATTGCAGACTAAAGCAATTTATCTAGTGGCAGGCATAATAGTATACTCGCAAATGCGACTACCCGGATTACCCTACTAGGTAGTCCCAACTTCCGAGCCCTGTTAATCAACAACAAACACACAGCAATTCCAAGCACACTGATCAACCTTTCTGGAACGTACACTTCTTTGAGAGTACACAGGTCTGTGAACCAGTCAAGACACAAGCAACTTATTTAAGTAAACACTAGCTCAAACGGAAGTACAAACAGGTATCTGGATCCTGCATCCACACACTTAACACGAGATAAACACGGTTAAAAAAGAAAATCCTGTTTGCTTGTGCCCACGAATCTGGCTTGAGGCGCTGACCTGGCTAACTGAAGTAAACGGCACAAGGGAAAAATGAACTAGTCTACCTCCTCTTCCTGGAAAGGCAATCACCAAACCCATTAAGCCACTTGTGGAGGAACCCTCAAAGGAATCGCTACCTACAGTGTACTTATCTCAAATAATTCTGACAGCAATGGACCATTCTGTACCACGGCAAGACATCCCTACTGTTATGCAATATGACTTATATGCGCTGTCTGTGTAAATGCCAGCGACACACGCGAAATGAATTTGTCTTTCTCTTCCATTCTCCAGGGATATTTGGTAGTGTTGCTGCACAAACCCACGTGAAATGCTCCTTATTACTTTGGACATACAGACAACTATGACAACCAGACTACCTTGATGAAATTGTTGATGGATATTTCTGATGACATTTGCTTCATCCAAACTACCTACAAAGCACTTTTCATTTCGACAATGACAATTTTGCTGTTTTGTTATTACAACCGCCTGCAATAAAATGTTGTCATGTCATAAATTGTTTGTTTTAAATCAACATACCGGTATTCTATCCTCCAATTGTTGCCCAAACAACCTTCCATCAGATGAGGACTAATGTGTGAAAAAAGTGTATATATATGTATATATGCATATATATCCATATAATATATATATATATTAGGTAGAACCAACAAAAATTTATACTTCAAAATATCTAAAAAGTAATTAAACCATTTAATAGAACACATTAACCTAAGTTCTCTTGCAAAATGTTATTGCAATATCTTTAATAGTTTCTTAGAAAATAAGGGTTGAAAATGCCTCAAAACGGTATATTTTGACATATTTTACGATTCGCCATGTTTACACCCCCATAGATTTATAAAATGAAGACTTAGAACACCATAATTTGCAAAACATTTGAATATAGTTAAACTACCCTAAGATACGTCTATACAAAATTAGAGAAACAGCTGCTGAACGGTTTCTGAGATATGGCAGCTAACGGCGCACAACGTACGGCGCACAACGCATGGCGGACCGCACACAGCAGACCGCAGTGGACGACACACGGTGGCACGGCGGCACAGCAGAACGCCGTGGACGACGCACAGCGGACGGTTAGATTGTTAGATTTGCAAGACATACGAAAATTTTATACAAAAAGATAATTCGATCAAACACTAAATAAAGAAAATGCCACCGTTAGACACCTGTTAGATGGCGAATATCAGAATCCTTCATCATCGAAGTTCGACGACAGCAGAGCCGGCTGCCGTCATTGGCTACGACCGATACAGTCGATCGCACGACAGACGTTTCGGCCTCCAACTTTTACGTAGATACGCGTCACAGTATGAATTTATACTTAAAAACAGTGAACGCCACAAAAAAGTACTAACGCTCACCTTTCATTTGCTATAATTCTGATTTTTTATCGCTAGTTCATCTACAACAGAGCCAGAAAAAACTCCATCTACTTCTATCCCATAATTAGAAAAGGAATCCAATGAAATGGTTGGAATCCGAGCTTTCCGATGACGTTGTTTCTATAATTATACACACAGACACTGAAATGCTCGCAAAGTATTTTTAGAAGCCATTCTCAGCGTACCGCACAAATGGCTTCACGGACGTGATTCACACTTGCAAAAACCAGCCAACGCCATTTGTCTCCCAGCGCCTGGCGCACGTAAATACTTTATTCAATGAACAACAAAACACCACATTCTGAAAGATAAGATAACAAACTTTATTGCAGTATAAGTCTTGATGTAATATTCTCACATTTACCGAGAGAATTGTTGGGTTGGAAATCAGGTCAAATTGGCTGACACCAGCTCTGTTAGCCACTGCTAGTGTGTGTATGTGTGGGCCTACCTATATATATATATATATATAGACAGGCTATATATATATATATATAATATATCTAGTAAAACCTGTCCATAACGGTCATCATCGAGACTGCGCAAAATTACCGTTATAGGCAGGTTGCCGTTATGGAGTTTCATGACTTGGATACTCGCTAGGTGGAGCCACAATATTATGAATGGTTATGCTGACGTTCACTAGTTGGTACTCTCGTGAACAATACAAACCTAGAGTTAACACTAATATTAAATAATACAATACACAACTTGAATTATTTTATTGATGTTCCTTTTTTTCTTTTGGGCCATGGTGAAAGCAATCATGCCCTCTAAATAAAGGTGAACAAAGAAAGCTTTGATGTCCAAAAGGAAACATGAGGGTGTGAACAAGTGCAAGGCAAGCCTTGGCCCAGATTTGCTCTGGGGGATCATCAATACAATTTGAGCTACCCCAAGCAGTAGGTAACAGGCCATTGTAATATTTACCTAAGCAGTCTCTCCAGCAATGCAAGGCTGTCTTGGTGAATATGACAATGGCCAGCTTCCATGGCTTCTCTGAGCTTATTTTGGACATCAAAGCCGATTCCCCTCCCCTTTGCTGGAGTAAAGGAAGCCACTAGCTGCAACAAGCTGATGATGCCATGCCTGTCATGATTGCAATTTGATAGTCCCACCTATTCCCATTGACACTGATGCTGTGACATTTTATTCAGGGAAATTATGAATTCACTTTGAGCTGCCCACAAGCGGCAGGTTGATTCTGAATGATTCGGTCCAAATTAACTGACCGCTATACGCAATAGCCAGGTTACCGTTATGGACAGATAGAGGGCAGTGCAAACTAATAGGAAGTCATTCGGGACTTTCAAAAGTGACTGTTATATTCAAGTTATCGTTATGGACAGGTAGCCGCTAAGACAGGTTTTACTGTATATAAAGCCAACAATGAATATACTCTACCCATGGAATAAGTCAATTTTCTCAAAAGATTTCTTCATTCCAAGAAATATTTTCAAGGTGCGTCATCACCATCAAAACAACACCACTGTCAGAGCCTGGAGGCTCAATAAAGGGATTCTCTACCCTGAATCCAGATGGGAAACATTCAACTTACCGCCACTGGGAAGAGCATTGTTCTCCTTAATCGAGGCAAGAGATTCATATCCCCACTGGTTGTCGAACTCCTTTTTGTCTCCGTCGAGTCGAACTGCGTTGGCCCGTTTCTGCGACTTCTCCCTTGCCACCTGGTGGTCAAAGCGTGCATCAGACCATGCTCAACAAACAAAATGGTTAACCAGAAGTATTTATGTTTTCACAGAAGTGCCACATAAATGCAACCTGCAGCATTCTGTTCTCTACAATTTTGCAAAATTGTTTTATTTTATGTTTCCCTACGGTCATTAAACAGATGTCATAAAATGAAGATGCTTATCAGATAAAGCTATGAAGAGATCCAGGGTGGATTACTTCCTTCCTTGTGCACGGATATAACCAATTAATAGACATGGAACAGTCCAAACTTATGGAATGTTTATCTGTTATTAAATTTAAAACATTATTGTTAACTTAAAAATGCAAAAAAATGATCTGGTAAGATTTATTTGGGGGGGCATGATTTATTTCCACAGTTACTTACTAGAGGGCAGCACAATTTGACAGTGTGACAAGTAGGGATATGATAGTAAATTGCTATGATTTGCAAACAAGAGACAGGGCAGTGCTTTTTGTAAGGATGACATATAGAGAAACGGGTGCTATGTATTTCAGCAATTATGTTGAAAGATCTTTGTTACATGTTGATTTTTGAATTGTAACTTCTCTTATGACTTGTATATTTTAGTAGTTGTGTTTGCGGAAAGGATTTTTGTTACTTCCCATATAATTCATGAACTTTATATATAAATAATTTATTGATCTTTCTTGATACACTAAAATAAGAAAAAGTGTAGAGAAAAACAACAGTTGCAGGGATGAGGAATTACATTTACCGACCCTTTAGTAGCAACATTTCGAGTAAACTTTATTGCAATCTGAAATAGCCAAACTATTAAGTGTAAATATAATTTATAACTGTTCAATAATTTAATCCACCCAAACTACAATTTGCAACTGTTTTCTTATTCAACTAGTTCCTGCACTGAAGTACACTGCACGGCAAATCTGCCAGCAAGTTTGATGAACAGTGGCGCAGCTATGCGTACTCACACAAAACTAACACAACAGTACTACCACCTGGTGGATCATGTAGAAACTATTTTTACTCTGAACATTTCCAATAAACTAATTGTCTCAGGTCTGCAGAAATGTATTTATTATATCTTAATAACAGAATACAATTACTGAGTGTTATATTTACTAGATTATTTTATTACTACAAATAAATCAGATGCTTATATTTCTCACAAACTATGGAGTTATCTTGCTAAAATACAAAAATGTACAAGACACTATTTACTAAAAACAATACGTACAATTATACAGGTCTGTATTTTCATAGTAGAGCTCTATCTGTACATGAATGTAATCTGTGTCAAAACCATTTTTGTATGTGTTCATATCATACTGATAAATAATGTTCATTTTCATAGCAAATTAATTAAACATTAATTACACATTACCAAGTAATTTGACTTGTACATCTGAACATTCAATTTGTATAGTTATAATTTATACATATAATTATACATCTTATCTAATATGATTATTGTATATATGCGTTTATGTATGCCGTTTATAAAAAGGTTAATTTTTAACAATCCTATATTTTGTGTACCTCTAAATATAAAATTTAATCCTATGTAATACAGAGAGCACTTTACAAATAAATAAAAGTCGTTATTACATTATTTGGGATTTCACATGTTAAATGGTAAGATAGATTAAATGGCTGGACATACACAGAGAACAAGTGGGTAAGATTGACAAAGAGAGCTTGGAAACAGAAAACGGTGGTAGACGGAGAAGAGTCAGACCAATGGAGGAAGATGAAAATTCTGATATAGAGAGGACTGGGATAAACAGCCGAGAGAGGGAGAAATTTCAATGAATGAACGTTTATTCAACAACAACAACAACAACAACATAATACATGCATAGTATGGTTTGCTGCTGCTGCTGCTGCTGCTGCTGCTGCTGCTGCTGCTGAAAGGACATAGCTGAAGTCATAGACTTATGTGTTGCTATGCCCTACTCGAACTATGAAAACTGAATAAATACAACAGGAATTATAAATAAATCACAAAATAATATTCACAACTCATATATAAACTGTTTACTATAGTGCTTATGTTACTATTACATACGTTTAACAAAACGTCACCTTCAATTAGCAATTCACAAATATGTAGAAAGTAATGACAACTTGATTGCTTTTTAAAATTGTGTTAAACTTGGAAGCTGAGTCAATTTATTTGGTAAATTGTTCCACGTTTTTATACCCTTGACGGTGATTGACAGCAGTCGGAGGGTGGTGTTTGTCTTTTTAACATAGAACAATTTGCTTTGTCTGGTATCATGTATGTGTATAGCTGCGGTTGGTTCAAATAATGCTTGAACACGACCATTTAAAGAATGGTTGTTTGCTTTATAAAGTATGATCATAGTCTTGTATTTAACTAAATCATGAAATTTAAGCATGTTTGAGAGATGGAAAAATACAGATGTATGATCATGGTAATTAAGATTATAAATAATCCGTATAGCTTTTTTCTGTAACATAAATAGTTTTCTGAGTCTAGATTGATAAGTATTTCCCCAGATCTCACAGCAATATGACATATGTGGTTCAACAAGTGAATTATATAATGTGTGTAACGCTTGACAATCAAGAACATGCCTAGTTTTATACAAAACTGCTATGTTTTTTTATACTTTTGATTCAACCATTTTTATGTGTTCTCTCCATGTTACGTTTTCGTCAATGGTTACTCCAAGGAATTTAGTATGTGATACCTGCTCAATGTTTTTCCCATTCAAAACTATATTCACATCTGTTCTAGGTTGCTTTTTATTGTTGAACATTATAAAATGTGTTTTGTTCACATTAAGTGATAATTTGTTCGCTCGAAACCACAGGTCTAGTTTTTTTAGTTCGTTGTTAATAACAGTGCTTACTTCATCTGTGTTACTAGCGGAATAAAAAATGTTTGTATCATCAGCAAACAAAATAATATCAAGCAATTTTGAGACTTCACACATGTCATTTATGTACAGAATAAATAATAACGGGCCAAGGATTGAACCTTGCGGGACTCCACACTTGATTTCTTTTTGTTCTGAGTTACTGTTGTTATAGCATAATATTGTCTACGGTTGGTTAAGTAGCTTTTTATCCAGGCCAGAGCCAGACCCCTTATTCCGTAGCATTGCAATTTACTTAGCAGTATGTTGTGGTCAACAGTTTTTTTAGGTCGATAAAGACCCCAATCGTGCTTTAGCATTTATCCATTGCAGATGTAATTTTTTCGACAAATTTTGTTAAAGCTAGTGAAGTTGAGTGATTACTTCTGAAGCCATATTGCCCATCTGTCAATATGTGTTGTGTTTCAATGAAAGACCTTAACCTTTTGTTGAATATTTTTTCAAGTATTTGTGAAAATTGGGATAAGAGAGATATAGGTCTATAATTAGAAAATTGAAAACGATCTCCTGACTTAAATATAGGAATGACTTTTGCTAATTTCATATCATTTGGAAATGATCCGCTGATCAAAGATCTGTTAAAAATGTGAGTTAGCGGTTGTACAATTTGCTTTATTACATGCTTAACTGTTTTCATGCTGATTTCATCAGGTCCGTATGAAGTTTTACTTTTGCACCCAGACACAATTTTGAGTACTTCTTGCTCAGTAACGGGGGACATATACATTGATTGTGATACAGTACGTTTTACATAGTCGGTTGGCTTTGTTCCCGGGCAGGGTTCTATGAGGTTGGATAATTTAGTTCCTATATCGATGAAGAAATTGTTAAAATTATTAGCTATTTCTTTATTTTCTAATACTACTATGTTATCGCCAACATGAAACTTGTTCAAATATGTGGTATCAGATTTTCTTTGACCTATTATGCTGTTAAGAGTTTTCCAAGTTGCTCTTATATTAGTCTTACAATCGTCAAGTTTTTTTCTGTAATATTTTTTCTTTTCTAGACGTAATAATTTTGTCAACTTATTTTTGTAGCGGATTTCTGTTAATTCTGTCCTATTCTTTAGAAACGCTAAGTACATGTTATTCTTCTTTATGCAAGCGTTTTTTAGCCCTCTTGATAACCAAGGTTTATCATTCTTTTTTGTCTCTCCTGAATACTTTGTAGTTTTTACAGGACAGGCATCGTTATAAGTATTATTTAGTATTTGCATAAAGCGCGAGAATGCTAAATCAGGGTTTGACTCGTTCATTACAGTGTCCCAGTTTGCATAATTTAAATCATGCTTAAATTTGTTTAATGAGTCCTCATCTAACGTTCTGTTATATTTATATGTTGGATCATCGTTAATAACCGCATAAGTGCTGTTGTCACACAGGACGAAAATTGGCATATGGTCTGTAGCATCGCTTAAAACAATGCCGCACATTTTGTTTCTACACAGTTCAGAACAGAAAATGTTATCTATTATACTAGCAGACGTGCTTGTTACTTGTGTGGGCCTGGTGATCAAGGGATATAATCCAGAGCTGAACATTTGATCAATGAAATATTTTGATTCAGCTTGCTCTTCGCAGTGCAATAGGTCTATATTGTAATCACCACATATATACACGATTTTGCTGGTGAGATTTCCCAGTATGAATGAGAGATTGTCATTAAATTTGCTGATACTAGTATTCGGTGCTCTATACATACAACCGACATTGATTTTTTCGTGTTTACTAATTCGTATCTCAATAAAGATGCTTTCAAAACAGTCATCAACAGCATACGATATATTCCTTAGACAAATATCAGAAGACTGGCAATTGTTAAGTACAGATTCACACACATATATGGCAACGCCGCCACCGTGTTTTTTTTTCTTCTGGAATTACAGTACAGTTTGTAACCCGAAAATACGACATCGTTACAGTTTACTTCACTTCCGTCCCAATTGTTTTCTTTAAGCCACGTTTCTGATATAGCAATTATATGAAATTTATACTCCATGCTTTGGATAGTATCTTTAATCTTGGGTAAGTTAGCTTTTAAACTCGGAGCATTAAAGTGTATCATACTCAGTTTGATTGGCTGGTTTTTGCCAACACTGCTAAAGTTTGTTGAAAATTGTGCTGGTGTGTAGTATTTACATTGCGTGGGCAAATCGTTATACAACAAACAATCAGTATCAATATCGTGTTCGTAACAGTGTTCATTATAATCAAACGGAGGTTTGCAAATATGCTGAAGACTGGAGAAGTACAGATGAAAGGGTGGAATCGCCCATGTGATGTAACCCTCACCCCACTAGGGACCAGGGAGGGGAAGAATTGATGGGAGAGAGTACCTTCTCCGTGCGGAAGTGTCTGAGTTTGGTGCCGTGAGGAGACAGTACACAGAAGTGGGGCTCCCAGACGGGCAGGGACATCCACCCCATCTCCTGGAGTCGAGCCACCCTCTTGGCATCCACCTCTGGAAAACACAAGCAAATACCTCATTCAATACATTCAATTAATTGTCAATACAAAGCCAGACAATCATATCGATTGATGTTATATAATGTGCATATTGATGTTTCAGGGAAGATGCAAGAAAATAATAACAACAAAACACTAGATTGTTTTTGGAACTGGCCTTTCCAGATTTGAACTGGCCCCCATTACATAATTACAAATCGCAATGTTGCATCAATTTTTTATACTGTATATTACAATGTATAGCACATTCCATAGCTGTCGCTGAGTTGAACACATACACATTGAACAAATATAAAACATTACAATTATTTACATATCGGTGCAATAAAATTTCCAACATCGTAAGGGAACGATGTCTATGTCTGGCAGGGCATGTGATGCGCCATCACGAAATGGCTAACCAAGGGCTCTCGGAGAAGAGGTCGCCCTAACATGACCCAGAGACACCATCAAGATGGACACCGGCCTCAGTGCGACTTGTCTAGCTGCCACAATGAGACTGAAAACTGTGGAAACAGCTCATCTTGTCACCACGTTACGTGGATGACATAAGTAAGTAACAATAAAATAATATATAGTAATGTAAAATTTCATTAATTTAAATTATTTCTTAATTATTTTAAAATTTATATTTCTATTATACATTAATAAATAAAATTAGGCTCATACTAAAATATATACACAGGTTATTCTGTGTTACTAATGAATTAATTAAAACCGTGGAGTCACAAGACCTAATGCAAAGAATCAAGCAGCCAACTAGACAACGTCGAACACCATTTCTCTCTCTGAACCATAGCTCCACTGCTTTCCCCTTTTCCATTAATTGTGTTGATGTTTCTGTGTTGCATGATTCAAAGGAAAGGTTAGTAATGGATCAAGTATACCTGGTAGTAGCTGAACAAATGAGCTACATCGATACTATATTAGTTACATAATTATATATGCATGGTTTAGTTTGAGTTGCTTCTATTCAGTATTACACACAGGAGTCTGCACACCCACGTAGGCTTACATTTTCACAAGATCTCACGTATTAGTCACACATTCTTTGAATGTTTCTTAGTTATTTCCTCTGCGCCAGTTCACAAGCATACCTGCAACTGTCTACAATGCATCTGTAAAATACATCTGTTAAAAACAGCTGTGAAAACATGAAGAAACACAATATCTTGCTCTGCACCAAAAAAACAAATTCCTTGACAGCAGTAAACCGTAGCTCACAATCAGATCTGGTTCAAACACTTGTTTAACAAAATGGCTTATCACCAGATTGTATTTCATGTATCTGTGTGTTGTTGACAGGTTTTATCCCAAGCGGAACAATGTTTCAGTGAGCAATCCCCATCTCTTCCCTCTGGGGGGTCTATTGGGAGTTGTCCCAATAGACTGTGGCAACAGTGCAATCTAATTCAAGATTAAATGTTAAATGTTACACATTGCAAATAGTTAATCACTAATCTCCCCCCCCCCCCCAACAGGTGGGGATCACTCAGTAAGGTCCTAAGATCTAAACGGTACTTCTCTACCTATCCCAATCGTGTCACACTGTTTCCCATTATTCATCCCTGCCTTCTGACACTGGCCATCCATCTATCCGTCTTATTCTTATTCTTCTATCACCGTCTTCTGCTTTCCATGTTCTCCTTATCAATCTCTCCTCTCTCATTCTCTGTCTATATCCTGCTGGTCGCATTCTACTCCCAACTACTTTCATTTCAGTTGTTTCCTCATGCCAATCTCTTCTCTCATGCATCATCCTAAAGTAATAGTTAGGCCATTGTGTACCAACTGAAGTGTGGCAGTTTTATTTGTACATACAGTGACTCTGCCTTCTTACTAATATATAACCCTAACCCTCTCTCCAAATCCTACTACATACTGTCTCTGTCTGCCCTATGCAGAGGAATATGCCACAGCACACATGTGTGGGTACGATTTAAAAGGAGGTGGATAAAAATGATATTTTTCTGGTGGGACTAGCTGGGTTTCATCTGTCAACTAAGCAGGTTCTCTGGCTTGACTACCTTCACACTCTGGGTATGGATGTTAAAGTGTGCCATGTACAAGGTAGTGTCCCTTCAGTTCTTCTTCCAAACCTCCAAAGTCTAGACATCAAATGCAATCAACTGGCCGATCTGTCATGGTCCTCAGCTGCCAATAACCACCCGATGAATAAATTGGACTTTACTACAACTCAAACACATAGTGACATCTACCAGATAATTCATTACAAGTGCTGTTGTTTCATTTTAATGCTTAACCTATTTGCTCCACCCTAGAGATATTTGTCATATGGTTTTGTAAGGTGTTTTAGTAGTGCTAAAAATTGTCACCCTCACATTGCCATCTTCTTTCTAATTCATCTTCTTGTGTTAGTTAATCAATGCATCTTCCTGATGCAATACTCGCTTTAATGTTCCATAATTTGGCCGTCCTGGCAGTCTGACTCCCAGCTAAGACTCCAAATGGTGCTGTATAATTAGAGAAGATTGGGCTGCCAGTCCTAACTGTGAATCCATCATCAGATGAGCCGAAGTCAATCACGAGCCGCAGTCAATCATGTAGAAAGTGACATGCAGGAAAAAAATTGACATGTTAAGGTGATTACCTTTTTGCTTTTAAAAACTAATGCAGACATCAGCAGAAGACAGCTCATCAGGCCTAAAGAAGTCAATCTTGGTCTTAGTGTCAGTAGCAGAACTCATTAGGCCAAGGAAAACTGTTTTTGTAAATCATCCAATATAACGATGTGTCTTAACCGACAAGATAATCCTCATGACTTTCTTATTAATTATCACTAGCTTACTCAATCCCCTACAGCAACAAAGCACTTGCTTACTCAATCCCCTACAGCAACAAAGCACTTGCTTACTCAATCCCCTACAGCAACAAAGCACTTGCTTACTCAATCCCCTACAGCAACAAAGCACTTGCTTACTCAATCCCCTACAGCAACAAAGCACTTGCTTACTCAATCCCCTACAGCAACAAAGCACTTGCTTACTCAATCCCCTACAGCAACAAAGCACTTGCTTATTCAATCCCCTACAGCAACAAAGCACTTGCTTACTCCAACCCCTACACCAACAAAGCACTTGCTTACTCCAACCCCTACAGCAACAAAACACTTGCTTACTCCAACCCCTACACCAACAAAGCACTTGCTTACTCCAACTCCTACAGCAACAAAGCACTTGCTTACTCAATCCCCTACTGCAACAAAGCACTTGCTTACTCCAACCCCTACAGCAACAAAGCACTTGCTTACTCCAACCCCTACAGCAACAAAGCACTTGCTTACTCCAACCCCTACAGCAACAAAGCACTTGCTTACTCCAACCCCTACACCAACAAAGCACTTGCTTACTCCAACCCCTACAGCAACAAAGCACTTGCTTACTCAATCCCCTACAGCAACAAAGCACTTGCTTACTCCAACCCCTACAGCAACAAAGCACTTGCTTACCCCAACCCCTACAGCAACAAAGCACTTGCTTACTCCAACCCCTACACCAGCAAAGCACTTGCTTACTCCAACCCCTACAGCAACAAAGCACTTGCTTACTCCAACCCATACAGCAACAGTGCACTTGCTTACTCCAACCCCTACACCAACAAAGCACTTGCTTACTCCAACCCCTACACCAACAAAACAATTGCTTATGGTGGCGCCAACTGAAAAAATAATCACTACTCAATGCTATCATGTAGGAGAAAGGCCCTCTGAGAAAGCAGATCATATCAAAACCACATAAATAGATAACTACTGGGTATTGTTGTATTTTTTAATGCATCACCAATTGGTAGATCAGAGGTCAATGGTCCAAGGATGCGAATGAACATAGAAAGAAGCAGGTGGACTTCAGTACCTCAAAATGCACCAGGTAGGCCTAGTTACAATATTCCAAAGTAAACATATTAATATAAATTATTATATATTATAATATATTAGATCATTACAAATTATGTTCAATGGGACGACCGTATTTTTTTCTCCAAAAATATTGCAATATAAGTTAAGTAGTTGCGATAAGAAAATATTTGAATTCTCCCAACTTTATGAACATCTTTATCATTAGTATGAAACAAACATACAGTTTTGAATAATAAAGTAAAAACTAACCAAATATTTTGATAATTTTTTATGATTTTCATTGGCACCAGAGTAGTGACCTCAACAATTTGCACGTTTCTTCTTGACAGAAAAACCGAGAAACAATTAAATGTCCTGGCCTGGCCTTTACCACCTGCTAACTTGTCTGTGACACTGATTGACAGTGATTTCCCTCAGGAGTTAGTCAGCCCTGGGAAGAAGGTCAATGATAATGGCCATATGTGATTTGATTGGCAGCTGTCACTCACTTTCTTGAACCATGACTGACTATTTTAGTTCACCAGAAATAATGATTACAACTTCAACATAAAATACACCACCACACAAACTGTTTCCTTAGCATATAATATACATCCTTCATTGATGCATAATAGTATTGATATCTGAGGTGACCCAGCTAAAACAGCGTCCAATACTAGAAAATTTACGTAAATAAAGCAGACATAAATTCCACAAATATTAGATAGCCATGTTGCAAATGTGTTACAAGTTTATTTGTATTATATCATCATTAATGAGTGAGAACTACATTATCCCAGATCTTTACCCGCTAGTCTACTGATGACCCCTGTGGTTGGGGGTCTCACCACAACACAGAAGGGGCATGCCCCAATGGTTAACCAAAAATTTGACACCACAACGTAAACAAGGCTAGAAGATAATAACAGTATGTATCAGGTCCTCTAGATGGCAGCACCAAACAATAATACAACACCTGGCTTGAAATGTAGCATTTTACATTGTACTTTGAAGACTTGGACTGCATTATTTATGACTATTATTTAACTGTTTTTTCATTTCTAATACAAATTCAAGAAATAACTAATTTTTTTGGAAAAAACACTGTTAATGTGTTGGTTTAAGCATTTTCAACAACAACAAAATAACTAAAAACACGGTTCGGCATTAATTACATGTTTTGCAAAAAACCTATAGACTAAGGGCTGTTCAACAATTCACAAAATGCAACACTTTATCTTGACACGAATGCAGTAATTTCTTTGCATGCTGCCTTCATTATAACATATAAAAGTGAAGATGTAGCGGACCATAGAAGTGACATCTTGTCTATGTGACACCATTAATAATACAAGTCTACCAGTAATACTAATTTTAATATTGCAGTACTTACAAAACGCACTCATTATTACCATATATTATATTCTATTAGATTCATAGTTTCATACTATCTTTAGCAAAAATCAGTTGCATTCGTGGTTAGCAAGAAATTGGTGAACAATAACATTAAGAAATGCATCAGATATGTTTGAGATGTTGAGAGACAAGGCAGGAAATGGTTACTTGGTGCCACGCCTTGATAATCAGACAAAGGCACTTGTTCTGACCACGATGACAAGAATAAAGTGCTTGTCATGCGTGAAGAAATGACAGTGGCACATGAGCAGTGAGGGAGCAGTCATTATTTCACATGTACACCAGGACTACTAAATTAACCAGAGGAATTGGCAATGGGGTATGGCAGAAAGTGGAGGTCTCAGTTGGGGGGTCCTGACAATTATGTTGATTAGTACCACCCTAGGAATAAGATCTAGATAATATGCAATTATGCAATAAAAATCCCTACAAGAATATCGTCAACTCTGCCAAAAACAACTATTCTCCAATGCTTTTTTACATTTTTTTTCTTCTGTTGACAAAGGTTTCCCATTACAGGATAGTTTTTTTTCTTTTTCTCTTTTTCTTACATTTTGTCTCAAATAATTAAGACCCATGCCTGCAAGATTCAGTTTAACCCAATATAGTAATATTACATCATGATTTGCCAATCATAGCTCCAATTGGGTTTTACCACTCTTTCCATTAACTGACTACTGGTGCACTGTATTCATTGTGGTTACCATAAAACAGCTTTCTTGTGAAGCTACATTCAGTTAGTCAGCCTTGGGACAAATTTGACACCAAGCAGACGTTTCTGTGCTGGCACTGAGGGTGGTCACTGTCTCCTTTTGCATCCTCAAATGTCATCCTCAGTGTTTCTATTACATCCTCATTAAATGGGACATGACTGATTGACATGATCATCCATCACAGTTCCGGATGTTGAGAGCCAGGTTTTTACAACAAACTTGGCATGTAAAAGGGATATATTTACCACTGCATTACCACACACCTCCACATGTGGAGTTAGGTGGCATAGGGACCGCCAAATGCTTTAATAAATAACCATGCAAAAATAACTTTTGAAATCAAGTTAAATGTTTAAAAAAATCGCCACGTCACTATAATCCCAGAAAAACGAACTCGGATAATTCTAAGGAATGTCAAGACCCAAAGAGGTGGAATTTCTAACCAATGTCAATATGGTTTTGGGTCGGACACCCGCTTTTTAAAGTAGTGCACTGCTATATAAACAAACACGTTTGGGTGATAAGCTTATAGTTGCATAATATTATTTTACAATAAACAAAATCCCTTTAACTGATCTTAACTTGACATATCTGCCAAGACATTATCCACCATCCATACTGTCTCCACCTACTCATGTCATTAGTACCACTTCACTGTGTAGAAAGAACTCCAGCACGCTGTCATTGATCACTGCCTATCAGTGGGCATCATACAACCTATCATTAGGGCCACCCAGACTGCTACAGTGGTCACTCAGTGGTCAGTCTTTGTCCATTGCTCACTCATTACCTACAGTATTTACTGTAAACTCCACAGTAAACACAATTCCACCACACTCTCAGCCACCACAATGATTGAAGATGCCAGGATGAATTTATTAACACATTTTTTAAAACATAATTTCAATTATCAGTGACAAGTGATACTTAAATATAAGTACATTTATATAACACCACAAATCTGGAGAAAATATACGTGTAACCAGATACTAACCAAATGTATTCAGAGGTGATCGACAGATCAAGTTAATTAGTTCAATCATCCTTTTTCCTGGTTGTTTTTTCAAATGGCCTGATCTTTTACAATGAATAACCTATGAAATGAAACAATGCTATTACAATTCTGAAGAAATGTATCAATTTTAGAAAGTAAAACTAACCTGATGCCCAGCAATTTATATTCTCCGGTCTCTAAGTGAGCAAATGTAAGTATTATGTAACCTAAGTCCATCAAGTTACTGCAAGAGAAATCAGGACACACAATTCCCCTGAACACACCTTTAACGAGCACAACTAGTACGGCTTAGAGGAAAACACTGTCTAGACTGATGCTTTAATACTTCGCTGTCACGACTTGCTGCCTTACTAGGCTGATCATTACCCCTAACTGGTCAGTAACACGAACATGATCAAGTAGTGATGGATGTCTTAGGCCATCATCACCAGTCAAAAGCGAGACTGATCAATAGTATGCCAGCCACAAAGAATAAATTACTTGGCATCTGCGAGAAGATAGCTTCGATACCTTTATCAATGATTTCAATAGAGTAGGCAGCTTAGTGTCAAGACCATGGAAGCCTTTTGACAAATAATCCATAATACCAGTGAGGTGAGTTTAACAAATCAGTAGAGACCATCAATTTGTGTAGGGACATGAGCACACACTCATGTCCATATTCCAACATTCTTCCTTCCCATTAAGAGATATAATCTAATCTAAGATAACCCAAAAGGGGTCATGGACCCTACTGCCAGCCCTGACCCCTGTAGGCATTTGACAAGGAGCTGTCCTAACAAGGAGTCTTATCCCTAAGGGTAAACAAGACCACATGTTCTGCCCAAAACTAAATTACCCACTGGATTAGGTCTACACACACCTCTCATGAATTCCCTTTTACCTACCCCACTCTACCAATGCAGTGTGAAGATATTAAATATTAATGGTGATTTTTGTATCTACCAAATGTTCAATACATGTATCTAAATTCCATATGATTTCTGACATATGTTGTTATCGCAGAGTGTTAGTATGTTACGAGAAGGTTGGAATCTAAATTTCCTATTTTCTTAACTACATTAAAAATAGAGGAACTAAATTTCATAATTCAGTTTCTAAAGAAGGTAGCTGAAGGTGGCCAAAATGTTGAAAGTACAAACTTCAAGAGTCAAAACGTAAAGTTATAACTTCATTAAAATGCTGCTTTTGTGAAAATTTAGATTTGTTGCAAGAATTCAAAGGATACTGTACAGTATATATCCAACATTGTCACACAATGACATATGCTAACAAGGAAAACAATTAGGCAGATTTTTATTTGTTAAGTGGAGTTGTCCCCTTCTGGCACTTAAAATAATTACATAAATAACAGGTGTTTATAATATTATTTGTCTACCCAGAAAAAACACCATGTGAACAACCACAAACAAGCTGTTATTTTCTCAACAATCATGCCAGTGCATTTGAGCAGGCACAAAGGCAAAAATGTGACTTAAAAGCACCACAGAGACTTTTCCCAAGACCTTGCATGACACCAGGTTGGATAGTTGACTAATGTGCTCAATCTGGGTGGCTGTTACCTCCCACGCTTTCACCATTTCGGGTAAGTACCCCAATCTCCATATAGCCAGGGGTGATGCCTGTGGCAGAATTGTCACCCATGCAGTTACTATGCCAATCCAATTTGCAGTTTTGTATGTGATTTGAAGTTGGATTATAGCAAACTTTTGAGTGATCTGGGTTTCTCAGGGAACGCCAGGGGTTCTTTGTTTGCACATATGAGAACAGTTAACCAAGGGAAAAGACATCCAGGCACTGGCTGAAAACAGGTGTTACTGTACAGTAGCTTGATCTGATTCAACCAATATGCTATGCAGGTCTGCACAGACAAAGACCAGTTCTTTGTTATCATAAAATCATGTTAAACAGTTCAAACTATTATTGGTCCCAAAATCTTGATCACCCAAGTATGTTTCAATGAACCATAAATTAAGTGGACCATTATGCATTTCAATTGGTCTGAATATGTTTGTATTACATGCATGGGGAAACGTAATTGTATAGGTATTACAAAATTACCATTACATGATTGCATGAACACCTGACATCGATAAAAGTTGCTGACAGCTATTGGAAATGTTCGACAGCTAATTAATGGAAATGTTCGAGTGTTGTTTTTGAGTTTACTAATAATAGTAAAATTACTTTTAAAATTGTCGCTCATTAAAATGCATTTGTTAGAAGATGTTAGAACAGATCTAGTATGTAAAATTGCATTTAACATGATTTTGTGATACATATTATTAGACTCTGTAACCATTTCAGGTCTGCAGCCCTGTTACAGCGTGACTACTGCAGACGACATTCCCTGGTAGTTTTTAGAAATATTACCTATTTCACTTCAGTTGCATTTTCACTAAGAAAAAATAAGTTTTCGATTAGGAACACCTGGTAAATATGCTTGAACTAGAATGACCAGCGGGTAAGATCGTGCAATTTTTTGTAATCTGGTTACCACAGTAATGATAATTAAAAATTTACAGATGGTCCAGTGTCACCAGCATTGTCAACGTCATAGTTAGAAAACCCATCGAAAAAATCATCAATTTCAGCAGTCGAATCATCACAATTGATACTTTCAGTGACTATTCGGCAAAAACACACATTATCTCTTCTGAAACACACCTTCATCTAAGTCAGAATAATCACTAAAACTGTCCATCATACATTCCAAAACATCATCGTCAGCAGCGCTGCTGCAAACAGCCACGGCCATAGTCGTTGGTCGGCAGAAAAAAACGAAATAACTTGGGACGTTACAGTATTGCTGCCCGCAATAGAGGGCTGCTGACCCAAAATGGTTAAAGCATATATACAAAGGGTTTATTTTTAAAATCTCCGGGATTACCGCAATAAATTATAATGTTGCCAACAATCCTAGACCTGTAGGATGACAATAATATTACATTTACTGAATTTACCTAACAAGATTTAACAAGATTGCCACCCAGAGAATTAACTCTAGGTAGCAGGTGGACAAGGAAGCCCTTGGTTTATCGAGAGTCCGACCTTTTTATCTATGTGTATCCCGCCCGTCTGAGGTATGTGTCGATTTTATTTTTAAACATATTCACGCTACTAGCACCCACACAATCAGCAGGTAATCTGTTCCATTCATTTACAGTCCTTTGTGAAAGTGAAAACTTTCTTATATCCAATCTACTCTGCTCCTTTGCTAATGCAAGATCATGTCCTCTAGTCCTTCTATCTTTCTTAACTGAGAAAAACATATTTCTATCAATATTTTCATAACCCTTCAATATTTTAAACACTTCTATCTGATCTCCTCTCAATCTCCTGGTCTCTAGTGTTGTTAAACCGCATTTTTTTAGGCGTATTTCATAACTAAGATCCCTCAGATTTGGTATCATTTTAGTTGCTCTCCTCTGCACTCTTTCTAGCATATCTATGTCCTTCCTGCGATATGGCCTCCACGCTTGAATACAATATTCTAAATGAGGCCTAACTATTGTTTTGTACAGCGGTATTATTAGCTCTTTTTCCTTATACGTTATGTTTCGCCTAATTAATCCAAGGATTTGATTTCCCTTTGAAGCTGCAATTCCGCACTGCTCTGAAATCTTCATATCAGCATTAACGGTTAACCCTAAGTCCTTTTCTTTTATAATAGTACTTAGTACAGTACCCCCCATTGTATATTCTACCTCTTCGTTCCCATGTCCTAGATTTCCCAAAATTGAACATCATTTGCCACTTTTCAGACCATTTGATCAACCTGTCAAGATCATCTTGTAAATGCTGTCTATCTCCATCACTTTTAATCCTTCTAAACACTTTTGTATCATCCGCAAATTTCAACACCTTGCTTGTTATTTAATCATCCAAATCGTTGATGTATATTAAGAATAATATAGGACCTAATACTGATCCCTGTGGTACCCCACTCAATACCGATTTCCAGTTTGAAGCCTCCCCATCAACTACTACACGTTGTCTTCTGTCAATCAGCCATTGTTCTATCCAGTTTATTATACCATTTCCTATGCCATGGGCCTTTAGTTTAAGCAGTAATCTTTGATGTGGTACTTTGTCAAAAGCTTTTTGAAAATGTAAGTAGACGATATCTACTGGTGATCCCTCATCTACCCACTTAGTGATGTCTTCCAAAAAAGCTTCTTTCCATTCTAAAGGAACCACTCCCTCTTCAATGACAAGTTGAAAACTGTTGCAAGTGGTATGCTAATTTGTTCTACAATTTCCAATAGTAGTTTGGGTGGAATACCATCCACTCCAGGTGATTTATTCTCCTTCATAGCCCTTATTTTCTTAGCTACCATTTCCGGGGTTACAATTAATTGTCCTAAATAGTCTGAATCTGCCCCCTTGAACTTAGCCTCTGGTATTGGCAGTGAACTAATATCTTCCCTGGTAAACACTGAACTAAAGTACTCATTCAGGTCTTCTGCCATTATGAATCCCTCTGATATTATATTTCCAGCACTATTTTCTAGAGGACCGACCTTATCTTGAACTTTCTGTTTGCTTCGAACATACGCATAAAAACTCCTGCTGTCATGTTTTATATTACTAGCTAATTGTTGTTCATAGCTTCTCTTTGAATTTCTAATTTCAGCTAACCTAACCCTCTCTTGTCCCAAGTATCAGGCTGGTATTGAATTAACAAAAAAATGTACCAGTAAAGTAAATGTGTGTTGGAATACTCTAATAAAGGTAATTTCTACCTTCTGGTGGTTGGAATTCCAAGGTGACTAGACTACCAGGGTAGTTAGACTAACAGGACTTTTACCTATGCAATGAGGTGTTGCTGGAATTAACTTGATTATGACACAGCTTCACTCAGTGCTAACAAATTGCACTAATTTTCACACGCTTCAATCAAGCACACTTTCCCTTCTGGTGTCTCAATTTACTGCCAATTACAAACCTGTTAACCAGAATATAGTCATTCAATGAGGCACCATGGCTAGAACTTCTGAGAATGACAAAATACAGCTGTGTTCTATGATTATATATGGTAAGGCTGAGAAAAGATTTTCTGCCAGAAGATTTACATACACCAGTTTTCATGTATAGTTTTCAAACACATTACTTCTCATCTCCACAAGTTCTCACATGCTCTGGTTGTCATGTACAATAGTTCTCATACATATTATACATATATATATATATATATGTATATACATGCAGAGATCCTTAAAAAATTAGACAAAGAACTGCCAACTAGTGAATAGAATAAAAGGACTAAAACCGAGTTATTTTGGCCACATCAAAGGACATAATTCTTTAGAGAAAACAGTCCTAGAAGGCAAAGTGGAGGAAAAGAGAGGAAGGGGAAGACCAAGGAGAAGATGGGAGCAGGACATCAGCGACTGGTTGGAAGACGACATCGTGAGAGCAGGGAGACGAACGGCAGACAGAGCAGCGTATCGAGGGATCATCCGGGCAGCTACGTCTCGCAGAGATATGCTGAACTGAAGAAGATAGACATGTACACAAGTTGTTGTACACAATCACATTCAAGAGCCACTTTGAGTGTTCAACCTCCGCAGTTAAGTGACTATACTTAGCAAACAATTAACATACTGCACAGATACACAACAACACACAATAATCTGTATAAGATTATGCTGTGATCGCATTAATCAAATCCACCATCAGATGGTCTACTTCCAACACTCGTGCAGACACCACAGATCAAAGCACCTGGATGCCTCATTTAAATACCCCAGTGTATTTTCCCACACGTCTACCTGTGAATTCTCTACCTGTGGGACATTTATCATGCACACAATGGCAGAATTGACGTATCTCTGCAGTCATGCTTCATTCGCATACGGACGTCTTCACTGTCAAATTATCCATGCTTGGAAATCAGCAACGAAATTGGAGCTACTGTCTAATTTCATTTCAATTATTGGTGCCCTGAGTGTGACAAATCATACTAACGATCTGGGAATATGATCCACTGGTGTTTGCTGCGCAAGGGCATAGGTTCTATATACTTATGTCTGTAAGTTTTGGCAAACTAACTTCTTATAGAACCTAGGCATGGTTGGAAAAGGGTTAGAATACGTTAATTAAATGTGGATATCTGTGGATGTATAGAATTACATTAAAAGCGTCCTATTGATGGTACTATTCATGCAAACACACACGCATACATATATATGGAGATACACAGGTATACACTGAAAGATACATGCGTGCACATACTAACAAGAATATACATGCATACAAGCATGCTTGCACACACAAACAAACACACCTATAGGTATATACCACATTCATGTACACACACGCGCTTGCACATGCATGTGCGGCGTGCTCCCACAGACACACACTCACTTACAATGCTGACCTTTGGTACAAGTAATAAAAATAAGGACAAGTTCTTCACAACAAAACTGGTCCACAATGAGGTGTTTAAATCCAGCACATCTGTGGCCAGCATTAGCATTTTGGTTCAACACCTACTCCATACAAGTTTTTTCACCTCCTAAGGAAGAACAATGTTCCTCTGCCTTGGCTATTAACCCTGTTTCATCAATCACCCCTAACCTTCCAAGACAACAAGCAGGCATTGCTAAATGGAAAGTGCCTTGGCTGCATCAATTTGCAGATGTGCATCTATCCCCATGCAGGTAAACTGCACAGGGATCAACACCCCAGGGGAACCTACTGGTTACTGGCCTAGCTGACACACTGTTACTAGTGTTAGATAAATACTAGACTATCAGAGGTCATAATATGTGTCAGATGCATTCAGTTCATCCAATTCAAATTGGACAGTGCAGGTACCATTAGTTCAATTTTCTACATTCTATAATCACACATGTGAATGTCTCATTTGAATTTTACATGTAAGTAAACAGTAATAATTTTAACATTAACTATGTGTACACTAACATAGCTAAGTTACACCAATGTAATATAACTTTGCATTACATATATATATTATATATATAATTATACATACAGTATACATACAGTATATATATATATATGCCTAAATAAATAATTAAAACTAGGTCTTGAAAAATGTAGAAACATCTATGCAAGCACACTATAATAATAAAGTGCAAATTATAACATATTTTTAATTACCAAACTAGCCTATAATAATAATAAACATTGCTCCAAATGTATGTCCTGATTGTTCAAACTCTGCCCAAAGCTAGTACTTGTATTTAACTGCATTAGTGTTGCACTCAGATACATGTCTACAGTACATTTGCCACGTTTGTTAGGTGTTTTCCAGTTTATTCACTAGGTGACACTACCAAACTACATGGCCTTGCCGATGTTTGTCATGTTACGATATACACTTTTCTCATCAGTCAAATTTGGATTTAGGCTGTATCTATTTGTAGATAAAGAACAAAAAGTGTGCTTAATGCTGACCTACAACCGATACAACATATAAACACCATAAGATTTAGTCTAAAGGACATGGCAAAACTATGAAAAATGGCGTCCAGTCTGACTCTTGGAAAACAGTATTGCCGGTGGCGATGCCACCGATGTTTAGACTTGGCGTTCGTTGGCTTTGCTAGTGATTGCTACCGTTCGCGTGATAAGAGTTCAGTTTTGACGAACTATTGTTGAATTATTATCAAAGTTGCGTTTATAAGTAATATATAAGTTTGCCTATAACTGAGTCGGGTCTAAGAATTCTAACGAATTATGCACTGCATGCAGCCTAGCCATGTCCGTTGAAATAAACCGGTGGCTTTTGTGAGCCGGCGGTGTCGGGCCGATAACTTGAACATTTTGTTGAATTGAATTGGCGGGTATTTTGAATCGGCATTCGCCGATTCTAAGGCCTTAATTTCAAACACTAAGTAATACTGATTTAAAAAGGGGGTGTATGCTTAATATGGTATGTACGCTAAACAGAATGAATACAGTAACTCAGGACTGTATGACATCACAATATAGTCTAGGTACTAGTAAAAGTCAGTAGAGTTATATATATATACCACAGCATACACCGGCTAATTTAAATAAACACCTGTATATATATATATATATATTGCCTCTGGCACTGAACTACGGCATACAGAGTTTAATCGTGTCACACTGACCAAATACTTGACCAGTGTACTGCAGTGCTAGGTACATATAAAGGTACAATGATTTAGCAAAATTGCAACTGTTCTGTGAATGAATCACTGTACAAAATCCTACTTTAGGCCGCAATCTATAAATATAATAGTTATGGCAACAACTGCGTAGATGTTTACAGCGTAGAGCCACGGTCCAAAGAAGCCAAATCCATGGTGAGTTTGATCAATGACCACCCCTCTATTACAACCAGGTATCCATTCCATTTTGACTTATTAGGTGATCTTAAATAAGGGGTTTCTTTAGCTCCAGATTTGTTTAATAACTATTCACATATATATAAGTTAGATCTGAATTATGAATTAGGTATATCAGTACGTTAGTTTACAAAAATACTCGCCAGTCTGCGGCCTATGAAGTGTGAACGCAGGACATCCTGGTCACTGCGAGACCTCTGAGTCACTGTACCAGTCATAACATAGCTATTGGAGACGTGTCACACTGTCAGTTGTACCTGTCATTTCATTTCTGTACAAACTACAACAACAGAAAACATTCAAAGTTCTATAACAAATAACAGCTTATCCATTCCTAGTTTCTGTTCTATAAATGTACTATTTAAGCTGAAATTTCAGTGTTTGGGGTTCTGGGGATTCACTAAAAAATGAGGGAGACTTAGCAACATATATATTCCGGTAAACTACTTTTTGCAAAAATGAAAAGGATGGAGTTGGTGTCATTTGACAAATTTGCATATATACCTGTGACATTATTCTGGGGGTCATCTCTAAATATCAAAGAATGCTACAAGTGTTCCATTATTTTGACATGGCCCCTGTATATCAGCACATGTAACCACACCCTACATAGAAGATCCCAGCAAACTCATAATGTAATCACAGTAATTAATATCTGCAGCAGGTGCAGCCAGTAAACCAGCCCCTAGGGGGTTCTGATAGGACAGGAATAATTGATAGGAGGGGGGTGGGCAGGCTATTAGTGGCAGTTGGGGTGATGATATACCTCACAGATACATACAGGGATCATACTACTGACTTTATCTGGATTGTGCAAAGATAGCTGGCATTCCAGGAATAACTACTGACAATATGATGAATATTTTTCTGCATAGGAAAATGTAATTCACCATGGTGATTGGATGAGCACTATTTGTACAATGCACATCAATGGTAACCACTTGTAAACATCTCTATTTGGGGGCAGCTGGAGGGATGCTAAACATTAGGGTGGCAGATGGTCAAGGTCAAAGTCCAAGGTCATTTTTACATCATCCTTGTATCATCTGTAGAGCAACATTGACCTACAGATGTCACAGAAACAGCTGTTGCCTACGACTAGGTGTTTAAAATATCTAGAATATGTGATTTAATTTATAGGGTTGTAATAGTGTTATTTCATTTTTAGATTGACAATAAATGAACAATTGCCAGCAATTTTGAAATTTTAGTGGATTTGTGCACTCTTGCAAATAGTTAAAAATAGGGGAAGTAGTACATTTATGGATACAAAACTTATGATGTGCACAAGTTTAAATTTATAGCTGCTGGTTGGCAGCATATGCTTCTGTTTGGCAGCATATAATTGTTAAAAGAAAGAAATGTGAAATTCTAAATAATGCAATAGGCCTACTTGTTCTTAAAGAAATATCATCCCCTAAATAACTAGTACCAGTGCATCATGACTGGCATAATAGCAATGAAAGATCAAAGATATGTCTTTGTGGAATGTAAATTGAATGTTACCAGCTGACAATTTAAACGTTGTGCTATCAGGATAAAATGCCCCACCCCTTTTAAGATTGCCATACTAACATAATACACCCTCCGCCCGATGTTTATAACCTGCCACTCAGCATCTGATGCCACATATAAAAAATAATAGCAAAAAACACTCATTCTATTTCACCCAATAAAGCCGAGTGTTGACTCAGTACCTGTGAAAATCCTTCTACTATTGAACTTTGACACTCATGCACACCCTATCTATCCTGAAACTCTTAGAGGGGGTGTCACCTAAACAAGGGCGGAAGTTGTGGTTTGCATGAAAGCTTAGGCGCATAAATAGATTGACCCCCACCGCTGACCTGGCTCCACCGTGTCCCAGACCGGATACAATAATTCACATGTCTGCTGCATTGTCAATTATTATCACTAGGCCAGCAATGTAGGAGTTTTTATTACTAAACAAACATCCTATTACGTAATTAACCAACCAACCATTTCACCTTAATAATTGTGTCCTAAATATTTTATATCATTACAGAGTGCAGTATATACATAAGCCAACTTAAGGTCACAGTCTATGCTATGGTGTTATTACTACATATTATGATTAATATTCTCATGAATGAAGAAGGTGAAAATAGGCTTTATACTTAATAAATCACCATTAATAAATCCGCATACGCTTCAGCAGCCAAAGCAAGATTTACTACCGGTAATTATGTATGGATGTTTGATGTTTAATGATGACCCAGAATTGGTTGGCCAAACAAGCCCAGCATGCCAACAAGATTAATACCTATAGAACTGTACATACATAATAAATGCTACATAATCTTCACATTGCTAATAATGTAGATTGAGATGGATTAATCGATACATCCCTTGTAAGAATTTTCCCCCAAGACGACACTCTTTGACACCGAATGAAGACGTCCGCCAATGAGTTTAAAGTAGAATTTGTGGATAATCTTTTTGCACAAACAATCTTTCCATCTGCTGTTGCTTTTGTTGTTGCTTTTGATGTTGTTGTTGTTGTTTTTGTTGTTGTTGTTGTTTTTGTTGTTGTTGTTGTGCTTTTGTTATTGTTGTTGCTGTTGCTGTTCATCATGTCAAACACCAACAGCAGGCTGGCTGCCAGCATCAAGGTATAGATATTTTGTTTACATTATTATTTTTTACAATGGCAAGACACAATTTTTCTTAAGTGTCTGGTTCATACGTAATAAGTATTATATATATATATATATATTAAATTATAATGCATTAAGTAGTGCATTAAAAGTGCCCATTGCAAGAGATCGTTAAATGTCTCGACACCCTTGTCCACCGAGCTGTGTGGTATCTATACCAAACTGTTTGGGTTCATTGGGGCAGAAGATATGGCATTTGACTAGGAGACGCCAACCCTCTATGATCAGGTTCAACTGGAAAATAAGGCAATTATTGTTAAATTGCAACACAGTTATGGGGATCAGTCAAAAGGTTCAACTTCACTTAGTTCAGAAATACACTTTATAAAATGCAGTAGGGACTTAGTTGTGTACTCCAAGTCCACAATGTCACATCTATGGGGACTAATCAAAATGTTCAACAATTATACCTGGATAAATATTCTTAAAGCATTAGCCTTAATGCCACAAAACAGTAGGTTCAAACTTCATTAGGCAGGAAACTTTCTGGAACGTCACAATTATTTGTTTGAATTAAAGAAATTACATTATTTATGTTTCTATTTTTATATGGATGTTGTTATCGATGTACTTTTTTTCCAATATGGACACAATGCTTGTCTGAAATAAAAACATTATTATTATTATTTAGTACTACACATGAATAGTTCAATATAACTTGTTTAAACAAATATAAATTAGCCCTTTATACAGGTTTTTATTCATTATTGTTTTACTCTAATTTCAGTTTAAATTATTTCCATCCTGTTTATGTTGCCACTCAGAAACATCAACATGTTTGTATCGTCATCTCAAAGATAAATTCTTAACACTAAATAACGGTGCAGATGCATTCACAAAATCTGTATACTCTCTTTTATCCAAATTGCTGGAGCCAATGATGATTCTCAATCTCAATGGATGCTATCTACATGCATTTATTCTGGCTACACTTGCAACTAAATATACATCACATCATGACGCAGGTAAAAAAAAACCTGATAACATTATATGGTTTGGAGACACCACTTTAGCAGCAGATTTCAATCAATTATGATAACAATTGTAATACATCCTGCACACACAGTTATACTCTTGCACCCAACAATGGCAATCAATTTCAGTACAATGCCAAAATGGCTGCCATTCAACAATGAGGTCAATCTGATGTCATGAGGTGAAACTGAGGTCAAATAGAGACACTTATTACAGGGCAGCTACCTGCGTCTTTGTTAAAATATCTTGATGGGAAACTGCAGAACAAAGTTGCATTCAAGTTTGGAATAAACATTTGTTTTGATAGAGAACAGGGGAGATTTTGTTGTTATATTAAGTAAAAATAAATCAAAATGTGTCATGTGCATCTACAGAGTGCTGCACTAGAAATAGAAATAAAAATCAGAATTTATAACGATTGAATCCACTTAAAGCTATAATAGAATGCTTTGAAATAAAATAAACTATTTGTACTACCAACAAAATTGTCAGTTGAAAAACTACCTTTTTAAAAAAGAATTTCTTTAATAATAACAGTAATGAGTAATGTTGTGAAAGCATATTGGCAATATGCACCATATAAAACACGTAATTATGACGTTTGTAATTGTTATATAATGCTTAATGCTGTATCAAACAGTTCAAACATAATCTACCTAAATGATCAGTACTACCCCGTGATTATATATATATACTATACGAATGGTATGGAAATCATACACTGCCATATTCTGAGCATAAAGCAATTTGTGCAAAAAGACAATTATGGTGACAATAAGACAGGTCATTAGGCTGAATAACCAGCTGGCAGATACAGCACGCATATCACATAAGGCCGTTGCTCTATTCAAATAGAGTTCAAACTCATTACCTGTTGGCAGGATTGAAGAAACACCCTTAGCCCTGAGAGTGAAAGATTAGCAAGGGCAAAAACCATTTACTAGATGGAAGGTACAAAGAGGTACACATGCCATTAGCTCTTGAAATTTAAACCAACTTTACAGCCAAACTGTTGTTGTAGAAATAGGCTATCAGAATATGTTGCCAGGTCTGACTAAACAATTCTGGCTGATATTTTAAACTTATAAATGAAAATATTTTTTTAGGGGGCAAATCTCTGTTGTATTGAATGTGGTTCTGCCACAGTTCTAAAGTTTCTTTATTCAATGACCCAGGTACTTAATTTGACAAAAACAATTATCTCAACAGCGACCTAAAGAAATGATTATAATCTTACTTAAATAAATGTTACATAAAATTTCAGCTGTACTGTTACACCATCTCAATTCTGTTTTTTTAATTTTATTTCTGCACACAACAAACCCAATTGAGGAAAAATAAGATAAACATAACCTATTCGAGTCAGGGCATCACAAAAGGCAGGCAACTGGTTTAGTTTATATTATGCTACAGGTTCTTAAATGTTATCTAACAATGTGAGCTGACTTGAAAGTGTTAGAAATTCACTTTTTTATCAATCACAGGAACGGCTCCTTTACTTTGAAAAACTCTCAGATGAGGTCATGAAAGCACAGGTATTGTTGAATATCTTATACACCAAACAAACCAGTTGCACTATTTCTATTTGGGTTTTTACTAGTTCATAAACATGTTCTGGACAGGTTTGTATACAAAGGTAAAGTTAGTTGCCGACTGCAGTTCTCAAAAAACATATTGATTTGTAACATTATTAATAGTGACGTGAAATACATGTCAAGAATATGGAAATATTGGTTCAATTCCCTGTACATACATTTTGTTGACGGGTGATTTTTCATTCTGTACATTGTAACTATTGTTATAACACAACTATAGAACCATGATAATGTACTTGTATGTTGCATGGAGTCTGTGAATAAAGCAATTATATATATATATATATATTATATATATATTATATTATATATATATATATTAGTTGTTATATTGTGCAGTATTCAGTGGCTATAACTGCTCAAAACATGTCTCCATTTAGTACAACTGTTCATTCGAACATGATCTTGACTTCTATGGGAAGCATTCAGCCATGCTACAATTACTGCACACAGACTATATATCCGTATATCCACCACTTTCCATAGCCAGGTACTCATTCGTACAGCTCAGTGAACTGAAGCAATGTGGGATGAACAAAATTTTCCAAGCTTCAAAACAGCATCATGAAGATTGAATCCAGAATCCCTCTACTGGGAGTCGGATGTTCTAACACTATGCCATCATGCCCCAATATATATATTGTAAGTAACAGTGTAATCTGAGTAACTTCCTGCAGCTTACATGGCACTTGTACAGCTGTGTTCCATGACGCCTACCAACTCAAGAAACACTTCTAAACCCATCTGTGAACTAAAGAACATCAGGTATCATCTTTCTTGCCCCGAGCAAAGGCTGTTTAAACGTTTATTTAGCAACACCCACAGGCAATGACTGATTATACATTCTATGTGTGATGTGACACTCCCAGACTCAATAATGGTGTGACACCCTTAAATACGGTGTTAGATGACAGTGTCAGATGTGTACAAAGAAAGCATTGTGTCTGTGTTGTCTGTGTACATACTGGGAAAATGTGCTAGTGGATCGTTTTTAATTTAAATACTTGGATTTATACTGCAATACTGGGATTAATTACTGCAGTGATACTGAAACAGGTGAAATATATTTCAAACGTGTCTACTATCCAAAAATGCGTGCACATAGACACTGAGAACAAGGTTACATTTAGGTTACTTTAAGCACGTTTGTATTTCTTTTAGAATTCGAAACAAACCAGTAAGAAAATGTTAACACAATTTTAAATCTCAAGCATTTTATTAAACATTTAAATATATTATTTCATGATTAAAATTGGTTGTTTCTACCCTGAAATTCACCACTAATGTCACTGTGCGTGCATGATACAGGTATTAATATGTCTAAACAGTATACAGGGTGTATTTACCAGTGGCCTTATAAAACCAGAAGAACCCACACAAAACCAAAGCCACATGTATTCCAAAAGGGAGTTGTGAATTACACTGCACACATACACCCACAGATTAGGTAATCCTACCACCAGATTAAGAGACCCATTCTGTCTAAGTACATTCTCTTGTGAGCAGTGTGAGTGATTCCCAAGATGACATCCAGGGATGTCACAAACCTGCCAGACTAGTTTGGTATTACATAAGAGGCAGAATGCTTTGGTTGTTGTCACTCTTGGTTTGTTTATAGGCAGTGAACAGCAGGGGGAGTAGGCTTGTGTACTTTATCAGTCTAGGTCATGCCCTGTTTGGCACATCTGTGATAGTGCTGTCTTGTATACTTTATTTGAATCCTGGTTCAGCATTAATTCACTGGAAGACTATTAGTGTCACTGGCGTAGTTTATCGAGTACTGGCCCATAAGGTTTCCTTGGTTCAAAGTAAAAATTATAATAAAAATCACAGGCTTTTCAAGCAGTCAAGCCTCCTGTATGATTGATCTTAAATTAAACAGTGCACTGGCTAATTCAGACCAGGTTGCGTACCAATTTACACATCGAACAACATTAATAACCTATGGTAAGTTCTTACATAGTGCAGTATCCAGTCCTTAGGACTGATCAGACCTCTTTACACTTTACTCACTGGCAGACCTGTTTGTTCGAACACCACCTCTCCTTCGTTGGGAAGTATTCAGCCACACTACAATTACTGCACAAAGAATATTCGTACAAATATCCATCACTGTCTACAGCAAGGTACGCCTACTCATTCATAGAGTTGAATGACCTGGAGCAACGTGAAATGAACAAACTTTCCTATGATATGAAATGGCTGCAAGGATTCAAGCCTGAAATCACTCGATTAAGAATCCGATGCTCTTACTACTACGCCATGACACTCCGCGTTAGAAAATCATTGGTCCACTGCCACAGACCATAGAAGGGAGCGCCTCTCAAAATCCTGATCGGGAAGCAACTCCAATCACAGCCTTCAGAAAGGACTGAGGGGGGGGCAAGAATGTTGACATGACATTTATGCAAAAGATAACCAGCTGGGAAATTCCACCATGATGGACGTTACACTCAGAGAGGTCGGAGTTCATTCCAACTGCCCTGATTGCTAGAGTGGTACCCCCAGGAAAATAGCCCTGTGTATGAGACTTGCCAATGTCCAAGTCTATTTGGTGCCACAGGGAAAAGTGCCTAGGAATATCTATGGCTTGGTGGGTAATCAGAAATATGTGCATGACGGACGTTACTTCAAAAAGGACAAGGGTAAAAACCAACTAACTGTATTTCAAAATTGTGTGAAACCCTTAAATTGTACAAATAAATGTTTGCCCCTGGAGTGAAGGTAGCCTGGCTGTAGAAGACTACCAATTACAATTCAGCTTGGAAACAAGAGTATAAGGAAAATTATTACATAATTGTGTGTGACGGACTTTACGTGATGGACATTACATTTTTTCCACTGACATAAAATGTGTCCATAAAAAAGCAGTATATTGTCCACTGCTCTGATGATAAAAGCATTTTAATGCATGACAAAGATCATGATGTGGATTTTGATGACGTAACCAAACTTTCACAGACTTATATGAAGCCACTGAGGATTTACCAATATATATATACATAGACTCTTGTACATTTCTGTCATGCAACAGCCTGCAATTATTCTAAAGGTAAAGTTCATGTCAGTCCCCTAAAATGGTTACACAAGGGTCTGCAAATAAATAAAGTCCAAAGCATCACTGCCAGTGAAAAGTTACAAGACCACCAATGTCATAAGATTGCATGGAAATCTTTCATACAGGTCACAGTAGTAGCTGGTAACATGTGGTATGGATTCATTCAAAATTAATGGGTGGGGAAAGATCTGCCTGATTTTAATATACCATCTTGTATCATATTCAGGACCTTGTATCAAAATCTGCAGTTAATCAAAATCGGGGAAACTCACCCCCAGTGATCACTTTCATTGATCATGGTGGGTGGCGGCAGCTTTTTCTTCATCTTCTCCCTAACATAGAAGATCTTGTCCTCTTTGGATGGCCATTTCCAGCTTGGTGTATAATGCTCACTTTGTAATTCCCATCACGAATCTGCTTTACTTCTCCAGGAAAGAGTTCAGGGTACAATGTCATCATACTGCAGCTGCCATCTAGTGGTAATAAGTGAAACCACCCTTTGTTCTAAAGATGCTGAATGTATTAGTAGATTTTTCATGACTTATAGTAATGTGACGGACGTTACTGGATCCACTTTTTCCTGTGACGGATGTTATAGTTTTCTTTCCTCTCTCAAATTCAAATCATGTAATTTCAAGAATGACTGACATATTTATTAACTTTGCATTGGCTAGTGCTAAGAGAATTAGAAAGGGCATGTTTAAATGCCTTCATGACTTTCAGAAAATATTTTAAACTTCCTTATCTTTAAACTGATGCTACTGACATTATAAATTGAGTGAAATGAAGTGTCAAAGCCAGTTTGGTGTAGGTGATTTGAGATGCTTAATATTCCTATTTTTGAGTAGTCTGTATCCTTGAAATTATGTGATATGTGTTGATGCTAGAACCAATTACGAACTGCCTCATGTGTACAATGACGTCATTCAGAAACACTGGTACTGATGAAGTCAACGTGATACGTTCGACGAAAGCCTTTACCAATACGTTTTGGATATACAAAATGAAAGTTTTTGATTAGAAAGCACTATGGTTCCATTTGATACTGTGATCATACAAATATCTGATATAACCCCACTTCCGCCTAGGAAACATAATGTCTATAGGCTAACAATTGTGTTATCTGTTAGCAAACATACACTTGGAACAATATTTTCATAACACATACATATCAAATAGTAACAGATTAGTGACAACTCAGTAAGTAAACTATTACTAATGCTGTTCCGTACACACATCGATACACGCATGGTTTGTCTGTTAGATTATAAGTTTATGCAGTCACACTAATATTATTACTTTTAATGTTAAAATTATACTTTTTATCTATGTCTCTGTAGTTCGTTTTCATCAGACTTCCTGAAGCATGTTATTTAATGATGATATGTCCAGCAAATATAATTTGTTTGTACAATATTGTTAAGATAATTTGGTTGGTCCCTATCGATGCAGTATCTTACTCTCATTTATTTATCCTGTAATAGTGTTTCTAAACTTGATACGTATCTTACTGATTAACGAACATGAATATTATTATGAATCAAATTCGACTGTGAATTAGCCATTGTGGTGGATCAAATACATTCCTTCCATGAGATCAAAGAGTTCTTACACAAACACATGTTTTACAATGTAACTAAGTCATTAATCCGCCACACTTTGATGTATAGGCAGACCTACCATTTCACTAGAGATACACTTGCTGATTTCATCAACCTAGGGCCACAACTGTGTATTTAGACTCCATAAAATGTATATGACATGTTTACTTAGCAATGTGCCACAATGTCATTGCCTACACTGCCACTCTGAAGGTCCCTCCTAAAGGTGACCAGTGCCCTGTTTAATAGAGGACATTCCAAAATGACTAATCTTTTACATCACATTTTACCCCATCCCTATGTAATGCTTGACCATTGCCACTCTAAAATTACATGTCATTCAACAGCTACCACTCTCATGATTAATCAGGAAAATCATGTAATTATCATTCAATCATATTTTCAGTGGCAAATAAATACTTTGAACTCCGACACTGAGAAATTTTACAAGTACTAATCTCTGTACAGAAAAAATAGTGCTTTGAGCTTGTGAATCAACGGACATACCTCAGTCGTGTTACCTAACAGTAACACAGAGGCAACATAGTAAACACCCACTCCGCCACATATTGCTCTCTGGTTGTAAAACTTATCTGTGCTTGGTCATAGTAGGACATTTTGTAGCCATGTCACCTTTTAACAATGGTAGCTACCGCACGCATGCTTTTCTTTGAATATGGCGTTAACTATTACATTAAATACTGTCACTCCTGCACAAAACAATAACCTATCAGCCCTACGCCAGGACCAGCTGTAAGTCGGTCCATAGGAGTCCCTGTGATGCATCTGATAGATGGGACCTTATCATGGTCCCATCATATACTATCCCACATCCGTGACATCACTAATCTCAATTGCTGGTAACCCTCAATTATGTTGCAATTTCAGAAAGTTATCAACATAAATGAAATGGTGTTTTGTCATTTGGTAAAAGTTGCAGTGGTCATCTACTGTGAAAAGCTAGGTTAGGTCTAGGGATATTTCTCAGACTATTGTAGGCTTGTTGATCCATGCTATCTCTTTGATTATCCACCTTCCATGTGCTGGGCTTCCTGTTTTGTAATTGTTATTTGTACTACCTAAACACTCAACAGGAACAAGTCAAAATGTTGATACAGAGACCTAACTATTGCAGATGGTGTGAGGCTGGAACCATTTCTTGTTTGCCTTGTGTACACTGCTAAACTTTTGTTGCGAGTCGTCAGTTTGATCAACAAGCAATGACGACGTCTCATCTGACAACGTCATCTTTTCTTGCTGCGATTCAATTTTTGAATGATGAATCAGTTCAACATCTGTTGTACTGGTCAAATCAACACACGAGACTCAAGTTGTGTTGAGTTGTGGGCCATCATACATTACACAACTGATCAGCTTTTAGTCGATTAAACAGATGACTTGCAACAATAGTTTAACAGTGTACTCCCAGTATTAAGGGGAAAGTGTTGGACCTGAACATATTTCCAGGCTGGTTATGTCAACAAGTCAGCTTAGCAGACCTGGTTGGACTTGTGATACTGGCCAGAGATAGTGTTTACACAAGACATCAATAGATCTGTCACCACATGCATAACACACTCCCACTGACCACCTTCATATCTCTCTGGTCAGTGGTCAACCATCAAACTGACCACAAGCACAAGGGGTTGTATCAAAAGCACTGCATTAAATTGACATTCATTCTGCTTTCATGTCTGGAGGCTGTACCTATGACTGAGAGCCAAACGTATACCCAGTAGCGGCATGTGAAATAATAATATGTCTGTGTGGTTAAAATACAGTAAATGGTTTGTGGAAAGTCACAGATCTTTATATAGATTGACATGAATGCAGTTGCTGTTGAATTGTTTTTGTACAGATGGCATGTTATTACTACAGGTATGCAGCACTTGTGTTTCAAAGCTAGGTCTTTTATGCATGGACACATTGCCCCCATAAAATGATGCTCTACCCACCTGAGATTTCTGTGGAATATTTATAACTAAACGTTTAGTAAAAGACATGTATAATACTCTTAGTTGTGTATTAAAAGCATTGTATGAATGCTGGTGAGTATTTTTAGCAAAATGCTTAAAGATTTAATAACTGAAGAGAGTAGTGGCATAGTTAGGGGGTGTTCATCACCACCCCATCCCCCGATAATTTTTTTCCCCTTATATACGTATAACCTATTGTACTGAGCAATACATTTTAGCATAGAAAGCTAATTGAGTAATAAAGCTTACCCCTGTGATATAACAAGAAACCAGCATAACCTTGGTGTGGAGATTAATGAATACCTCCACTGGGGGAAACACATAAAGGCCACCACAGTTAAGGCAAATAAGACAAGCGCCTTCATCTATAGAAACCTCAAAGTATGCCTAGCCACCATTCAGTCACATAGCTTTGAAAATCTAGCCTGTCCAGTACTGGAATATGCCTCAGTAGTCTGGGACCCCCACCAGATGAAGTTCAAATCTGACATTGAGGTAGTCCAGAGGAGAGCTGCCAAGCGAATCTTCCATGACTTTAAACAAACGACAAGCACCTCTGATTTAATTGCCAGAGTTGAGCTTCCAAAGGTTGAAACCAAAAGAAAAGTCGACAAGTTCTGTATGATGTACAAAGTCACAAATGGCCTTGTTGAAATCACACTTCCCACTGAAATATCAGCCACGCTTGTATACAACCAGAGGACAGAATTACAAACTCAGATCCCATACTCCAAGACTGACACACACGCCTACTCATTTTCCCCTGTAGCTGCATGTCTCTGGAATATCATCCGACCAGCCACACCAGAAACCACTTCACTGGTAGCTTTCAAGCAGCACACTAATCCCATAGTCCACGCCACATAATATTTAACCACATTTTTATTCAAAATTTACATGGCTTTTAATTATATTTAGAAAGGCCGGTATCGCGTCACGTGCACACCAAATATATAACAAACCTGTGGGACATTACCCAGATGTCGGGGCTATCACATTATCGAGAAGAAGAAGATGTCCTAGACAGACCACTGGCATAGAGTATCTCTTCCCATAGCTTTATCTAGAAACCCGTCCACCCGTCATTTGGATGGGTAAAGTCCGTTTTTGTTCGGGCAGAAATTTTAATCTGGGTGAGTAGAAATTTGAGGAACAAAAAGCTTATTCATTATTGACTGTGTCCATTATGCTTTGAAAATATGTGTACATACATGTATGCTATTTCTGTACATATGTATGCACATTTCGACTGGATTGTATGTACGTGCACAGACACAAGTATCTACCAGGACATTTCTGGACTGGTTAAAATGGACTGCATAAAGATCTGTCTCTTCCACATCATTGAAATGGTCAGGGAAGTGTCCAGCAGTGGTCACACAGCCAATACATTAGCCAGACAGTGGTCAGTGAACAACAGGAAATCAAAGCCTGACCACATTAACCAAAGCCATAAACTCACAAGTAATTCCTACCTATCTCATCCAGCCAACTTGCCACACAGCTGCAGGCCACAGACACAAAGCATTTATTATAGTGCAACATCAAAGACTACACAAATCCATAATTAACCTTGCTATATATGCCTCTCTGTAGGCTGCTGCTGATCTCATTTAGATCAGACATCAGGTCCTTTGATAGACTGCAATACCAGTGACTTGTAATCACACATTAGGCAGATGCATTGATGAATGCTGATTGACGAATTAATGAATAAGTTAATGTCTGAGTGGTGAGATTACAGTTATGCTGGTATGTTTTTGGATAATGGCTGCAATTACTTCTGCAACTTCTGCGTTTGTTCCACACAATTGCAGTGTCATATCAAATATGTCCTATATAAAACATGACACTCTATCAGAGTTTTTTAGTAAATGATCTTTGGCTTTGCCATAGTGGATAAAATCATAGTAAACTACTGACCTAGAAGCTAGTCGTAAGATGTAATTTGCGATTTCTACACGACTACAACCTTTGCCACACAAAGCCACAGAAAATACAATTAATTTCTCTGAAACATCATTAAATGCTCTAAAACTTGTTGCAATGTTCCAGACAATTGCAGTGTCACATGAAATATATATCAGCCAGCCATATTTATTAATGAGACCATTTTCTGAATGCATCTGTCTCCACGATAATTTGCTTCATCAATTTTGATGAGGAACGGGTCTACCTCAATCTATCAAATGGTGAGACACCAAGTGCATCTTTCACGACAGCTCCAAAGAGCGTGTGCACCAATTAAACGATGTATATATATATATATATATATATATATAAACACTGTGTTATAAAACAGTCTGAATACCACAAAGGATTGGAGTAGCAATTGTAAGTAAAAATATCTTTAAATAACTGTAATAAGTATTATTGTGTTTCCAGAATTTTTAAAATGTATGTTTGTTCTTCTCCAGATACCCATAAGAAGGATTTAGACTTGTACAGTACAGCAACAATAAGAAATACATTACCAATTAGTAAATATGAGGAAGAATATGAATGAACCTAGAAAGAGGCAGGTGGACCTTGGCATCTGGGTAGAGATGCAGTTACACTGATCCAAAGTTAGTGTATTAATACAATGAACTGGGCTAATTGATAGTTATGACTGTGAGATCAAAGAAAGAAAGAACCACAAAACTTTAAAATATAAGAAGTGAGTGGAAATTATAAAGGAAGTCAAAACGGTTCTAACAGGCCTGGAAACCATTCGATGTCTGACACTCTCACTGCCAAATTAGATTTATACAACTGGATTTAGCCAGATCTAACCAGATTTACATCCAAAGCAACAAATTCCAGACGAGTTGACGACAAGGAATCAATCAAATCAGCTTATTCAGACTCAGAGTCTGAATAAGCTGATTTGATTGAAAAAAATACTTGTTTTTTATTCATGACTATTTAGCATGCCTTCAGGGTAGATAGTTGTCCTTCTGTATTAAACTTAAGCAATAGTCACATGTGAGAGTGCTTTTCCATATTCAATCTACGTTACATTCTGTTACTTAACTATTTATTACTGTAATACCCTTCCATTCTACTAGTTGTTCTTTATTTAGTTATAGTCCAAAGAAAATAGTAAACAAATCTCTATATATTGTAATAACATTCAATATTTTAAAAACTTCTGTTTGTTCTCCTTCAGATACCCGTAAGAAAGATTTAGAATTGTACAGTATAGCAACAATAAATATATAGCTGTCTTTTGCTGGTATGCTATGTATGGTACACACTGTTGCTGGGTGTAACCTCAGGTCTCATGCACTAATGATGTACATACACACAACAATGGCCACTTATGTATTCCCACAAACTAAATTACAATTTGTATTTATATCTACTGTTGCGTGACACACAATCCCACACTAACTACTTTGCTGCAAATGTCTGCAATGTCATAATTAATAATTATATTACCTATGAATATGGCTGGGTATGAATTAGTAGTAAAGCATGCATTAGCTGAATCTGATCAGAATTCAGTTGTATTGTAATCCAATCCGGCATCCACTATGGGACAGACAAACGGTGAAAATAGCCAAAGTCATCTCTTGTAATATTAGGCCAGTATATATACAGATCTTTAAAACCTCTTTAAATGTTATGCTCTTGGGTTGTGTGTTAGATAGTTATCAGAATGTTAAAAAATACATAGTTATAAACGCCATCTTTTTGTTTTTTAAACTGAGATTGCTACCAGTATACCTGTTCCAGACACACAAGAGGAGTTGTTGTGGACATAGCAGTTAATACTGTATCTGTCTTACATGATAGTTTTCAGATTACTGAACATTCTTCAGGATAGTTCATGTTTATTTAATAAATTTCTTGTTAACATATATATCCATGACAATAATTACCTTCGTAGAAAACACAGGTGAATCGAAAAGAGGGAAAGCAGTTCAAAGTATGAAATATCATGAAAACATGTGTACGATGATGTCATTTGACCAGGATGATGCATGTGTTGATAAAGTGTGCATTCATTAATATATGTGCACACAAAAGCCTCTATAAAAGTAATTAACATTTTGGATATGTTAAAATGAAACTGATTCAATAAAATGGTAATGTTCTGTGTTCAAAAACGCACTAGCTCTCTACATTCTTTTTGTACACTGTGTATCAACCCGGGGCTCTTTAATTTGAGAAATTTATAGGAACTACTGTTCTGATGATATTCACCCTGACAATGACCACCCTCAGTGCCAGCATAAAAAGCCTAGCTTGGTGTGAAGTTAAAAAACTGCTGACTTGGCGTAAAGTTAAAAAACTGCTGACTTGTTGAATGATTGAAACCTTATACAGCCATCTTGCTGATAATGACAAACTAGTGAAACAGAATGTGCTGAGTGCTGGAAATTAACTCTCTGATTTACAGAATCATCTTTTCCCAAGGGACTGCAATACACATTCCCAAGTGACATCCAATCTCCTGAGTTTGCCTATCCCTTTATATAGACAGAAACTTTTCCCCCAATTTCTTACGTGTTAGTCAACTACATGGAGAATGATTGGCAACCATTCCCATCATGTACGACATATTTACGAATACTCATGACATCAAATGGTAATCTAGTGTTTTAAATTTGAAAATTTGCCAATGTTTTGTGTTTTTAAATGTTATTATATATAGTCATTACCAGAAAATTTGAAGTCGATTAGTGCAATATATACACTATAATATACTTTTTATTTTTACTTTTTTACTATGAACATAATGCATATTACACATACGCTTTTTTGTCTGAAATAAAATTGATTGATTGTCCCATGCAAAAAATGGTGTGTTCTAATGCTCTTAGCCTATTTTAACTACACTATCTGATCTCGCAATGACTCTCATGACACACTCACTGGCCATAAAATGACATAGGCCTACACAGTGCAGATAGGATACATGTTTTGTTGGTATATGCGTCTTTTATGAGATTTGGATTTTGCTGGTCTATTTTTGTAAGTAATTCACTCAAAGCAATTTTTCTATCAGTTTGCTTCAATGATAATGAACACGTTTTTTTTTTATTTGGAATATAAGGCTATACTACATAAGAATTTGTTAAGTTTTTGGTTAAAATTGCACAATTTGTACACATGCAATGTATAAGACATCTGCAGAGAACAGACATAAAATCTGTAATTCAGTGACATTTACACATTTAAATTTGTCCAACTACTGTCATAACATAAACATAAAAATCTGAGATTGACAGTATGAATGGATGAGATTGTCTTAACAAAACTAGTATTGGTCTTTAGAAATGTCAAAGTACGTAACTGTACATAAGTAGTACTATAGATTATTATTGATAGGGTAATTTTGTTTGGCACCTCCACTTCACTTCCTGTATTATCCAGAAACAACCTTTGTCCAGAAACAAACATTGTACTCAATCGTCCATTATGTTATTGTTTGCTCATAATCCTAAGGGATTGACTTCTAGGAGGGGTCTCTCCTACAGTCCTACCCAAGTTCAATACTGATCCAGAGAGTTCTGTCAGTGTCAGTCACTTGCAAATCATAAAAATGTGCTTGTGATTGAAGATCTGTAAATTAGCATCCCACTTGTCTTCAAAATACTCTCCAGACAAAATGTTGCGAAAACATGTTTTTTTTTAATATTTCACACAGTTGGCAGAGGGCGGAGTCGGAACAAATAATGGGGAGATGTTATGCAATATTTACCTGTTTCTCTACATAAACTGTTTTCAAAACAATGTGGATTAAAAATATACAGAACTCGCAATGAATGCTTTGCAAACCATTAAAATAACGATTTAATTTATTCTTTAAATAAGCAGTGCCCTTGTTAGTGTTGTTTCTTTAGAATGTGTAAATTGTAAAGAAACAGAACTTTATAGAGTATTATGTGACTCAACATGGCCACCCAGTTACAGTATTACCCCCATCGAATGACATCACCACCACAGAGCTCTAGACATTCTAACCTAGCAACATTGAACAATTTACAATACACAGTAAGTGAGTTTAATGAGCATCTGGCACTATTCTTGGATCTCACTGTCATCTTAAGCACTACTCAAATGTTGATTACCCTACTACTGGCCATAATGCAATTGTGCCTAGGGTACACTGGGTTTGCCATGGTGCTCATATACATGATGTGAGGTATCCTAGCTCTGTGCTGTCAGGCAGGCACACACCTGTAGGCCATACATTAAATTCACATTGACATGTGTCTAATGTTGCAGTGAGGCGGAAGGTATTGTTCTCATATTGTGCCCTCCCTCCCCTGCAATGCGTTCTAGGCTGACACTATGGGAGAATTTAGCATGAGTCGCTCGGTCATAATAGATACAAATGTGTGGGTTTGTTTCCTAACCACTTTAAACCACATACGTGCATGTGGAAATGACTAAACAGGACTCTAAGCGTATAACACCCTGCTTTATTACAGAATCCGGAAAATGTTTTAAGACCCAAATATACATATCGTACTGCTGTTGAAATACATGTACTGTTGTACATGTATGTGCCTTTCATGAGTTTGGTACCTATATATATATATATATATATATATAAATCACATGTGTGATTAGACCATGAGATATGTGATTCAAATAATTAATGCATCTAGACAACAACTGGTCACCTTTCAATGTCTATCAGTATCGCATGCTTATGTAGAAAAAGACCGCATTCTCTACATTATAGACAATTAGAATAGATGTTTCTACATTAGATAACCTCCATCATCATTTGGCATCATTACTTGCCTACAATGTTGTAGTTTGACTGCATTCCAAACATAGCCAGTCAAAAAAAATATCTCATGTCACAGTTGTACACAGCATGACCATCAGATTATGTTGACAAACAACATATCTTTTCATAAGATTTGCTATAGGCTGTCTTGTAAAAAGTATCTTGAAAAGTATTTGAAATACTTCCAAATGTAACGTTTGCATTACGTCATATTTTGCATATTTGAACCCCTCAAGAGTATTGGTATTTAAATACACTTATATTATTATTATATATATATTTGACCCAATATCTGCAGCCACAACAGTCAACCACCTTGCTGCAAAACAAACATTGTTATAATCAGAAAATACACAGACGTGCTAATTGTAACTAACTGATCATTGCATTCCTCTGTCTAGGTTTACAGAAGCTTGTAACTAATCCCGTTAACACCAACAAATTAACTTAAGTGGCTCCACCACAAATAAGTCCTCATAAATTAGGCATCAACTCTCAGTTATCACAACAGGGCTGTGTGCCATTTGAATGAGTAATTAATGTTTAATTTCGGACAAATTACTAGTTCAATATACAGTTCACACGAAGCATTTTGTAATTGATCTGTTTTAGTGGCCAGAATAAGAGCAGAGTAAGTTGAGGTGTAGTTTCCTTGTTAATGGTTATTTCCACCACACCCACCGTATATATTATCAAACTTAGTAATAATCCTTGTGCACATTTATTCATGGGTCTAACATTCAGTTAGAGGTCTTGCATCATTGCACATGTGCAGTGAAGTAGAACAAAACTCATGCATAAACCTAGACCTAGTAGTAGTACTTCGTTCAGTGATGAGAAGTACTAAGCTTATTAAACTCTGAGTGGGTCCATGGGACTGTTACTGCAGTATTCTGTCAAATATGTCAGTTCTTCATGTGAGTGTTAGTTTACCCGAGTATCATGCTTACTCAATACATTATTGGCTCATAAATCATGCCAAGCTGGATATGATCACATTTATGCCGCATGAGGAGATACTCAAACAGAATAATTTATGTTATTATTATTACTTTATAACTTAAGTTGATATATATGTGACCCATCTTAACGAAATGAGTCGGATGTCGGCAAATCTGATTTTCCGTAAATGCAGTTTATGTGAACAAATCGCAAATCCATCGATTTTGAGGTTTTCCTGAAATTTATTCTTTGGTATTCGTTTTATCGATTGCTACTCTAGCTATCCTCTAATTAACTCTGTTTTGTGTATTTTAAAGCGATTTTTGTAGAGCTGTGCGAAGTGTTCCGCTCGATTTCCTTAAAATAATGCCGAAAATGCCAGTAATTGCGCAAGTTCGCAACTGCTAATTTTGAGACGCTCCTAACATATGGGATATCACCACGAAGCTTGATGTGTCATCTTCCTATACATGGACATAAATATGCTAATAACTACATTCTGTGACCTCCAGACAGCTTGGAAGATGCCCCCTGTTTACGCCAGCTGTGTAAACAATTTGGATCATGTGGTAGTAACAGCAACTGCCTGACCCAGGCAACTGTTCTCATTGGTTCAGTGATGGGTCATTTACATAATCTGTAAACACACGCATGCGCACAATGTATTTCACCGCATCACTGCTGACCCAGATAACGATTAAGAAGACGTGAAGTATGGCGTTTAATGTGGCGAAGGTGTTAAATTCGGATGGAAGTGATCGCGCACAGGTTGACAGTTTGATCGAGGAGTATTTTTTGGAAAACTTAACGGATGGATGCGAGCCTGACCAGCACAACATTTTAGCTAGATCTGTCCGTGGTAACTAAGGTACATTTCATGAAACATAACGAATATTTTGCATCAACTTTGACGGCCGTTTTCTGGGTTTGAAGGTTTCTACCCCACGTGTTTGTTAAGCCATAACTTCAGTTAGAATTACGATATCGTCTTACATGATACACCATGTGAAAGCAGAGATTCTGCTCTTTCCAACGCTACTAATAACTCGATATTAAAAATTTCCGACATGCGACTCATTTCATTAAGATGGCTCACATATAATATAATTATGCAAAATATTATTTTAATATGAAACTTTAATTATCATAATTTCACCAACAGCTCTATATTGACCAGCATAGCCTTCCTTTTTCGTTTATAATGCCTTGACAGAACTTGCACAAAAAATACCGAGTTGAGCATATCCAGGGGGGTTTCTGGTAGCCCAGACCCCCTCCCCCCAAATCATGCACTGCTGTATGACCAATACCATGGCAATGTATATGTGTACAGGGAAGGATGATGGTGATACCCGTTTGGAAACCCCTCAACATATCATTCCTGGGTACGCCCCTAGCCTAGGAGTGGGGTGTTTCACGGGTTCAGTGAAGGGGACTCTCTTTTTCAGTGGGTATTGATCTGAATCCCAGAGTCGGCATGAATTAGATAAATCAGAACAATAAAAGGGAAGCCTAAGGTAATGTCAAAGAAGGCACCGTTTCCGTCGCATATGTCATAATTTGCCATCTGTCACCTATTCGCTAGTATTGCAGCTGGTGACAATGCGTCAACTACTCAGTCTCAGTCTACTACTAGTAGTAGTACTGCACATATACAGAAACACAACACAAGGGCAAAACTGAATATACACTAACGGGCACAATTCGCAGAGTCAAACAGACCACGGATACAGCCAATGCACATTATACTCAAAGAGGAAGCCAACATGTTGACTACTCCTACGGTTGACAACCAATTCCCAGGTGACAGATAGGTTGGACCAGCCGGCGGCTACGAGTACGACAGAACACGGGGAACGACCACCGAGATTCCGTTAGCAAACTCACAACACAGCTTACCCCAGACATTCAACCAGCCTTCCACTATGCACTGTGGGCTTTGTTGCTCTTTCTCAATCGAAGTCATTTTCGTTGTTTGAGAGCGATCGCGCTGTAGTAAATCCAACCGTCACATTATTAAACCTGCCGCGAATTTCGCTAGCAGCGAAAGCGGACACTGGTTAAAATGTCTGCTCACTTCTCCGGTAGGGGGCCCGAGTAATAACAACCGCATCACCGCGCGAACGTATATTACCTTTATTTGATTTCTGTGTTAGTGTTGCACTAATGCAATACAATTCAGGAATGTATGCGACGTGTTAGAATACAAAAGATGTAAACAATGTTTAAACATACATCATTGATCGTAAATATACACATTATTTGCGGAACTACATTGTTTTGATTGGACAAATCACGCACTAGCAGATTGCACAGGGACCGTTCAGTTTTTGTAACGGACGATGATAACAATGTTAATTCAAGTTAAAATTTGAAGACGTTAAAATGTAACAATGCCATAAATAAAATGATAATTGTACACAATAAAGTACTTTTGTCCATCTAGCGCGCATGGGTCTTTCAACAATAATGTAAACAATAATTATTTGTTCACTCATTTTATCAACTAATTTCCGTATCTGTGTTATAAAACGGGGAGTGTCGCCGTGTGTCTGTCGCCTGTCTGTCGTTTGTCTGTCGTTCAGTTTGTCAGAGAATACCTCCGTCCGTTTCGCGTGGACGTTATTGAAATTGTGTAGATGTGCTAGTGAGCCCATTATATTACGGTGATTCGTAGATCTTGAGGTTTTATAGTAAGCCAGTGGGACGGGATCTTGGGCGCCAACTCCGCGTGTAACTGATCGCGTAAGCGTTGTCCGGGCGAGTGAGCGCGTGCTAACTTACAGTTTAATATGATTAAAAACTAAAGTAACAATTATATAGCTTGGCATTACAGTAACACTGTAGCTATACACAATAATCATGTTTAATCATTTTAATCAATCTAGGTGCAGCTTTAACCAGAAAATATTAATGTATGTCTTTTGCCGCCGTTCAGTGTCGGGGTAATGTCAAGGGAAACAAAAGGCAATTATGTGAACCTATAGTATACATATAAGGGTTAATAATTATAATCTAACTATTTGCAACAACAATAATCAAGACTATCACGCATGTAGTTTTCGCAGAACTTATTTTCGTAGATTTAGATTCTACTGAAAATATGTCACCGGCTGACATATTCAGACACGCCTCCGATGCTTGACCAATAATTGAGCGCCTATAGTATAGCTTCTTTCACGCTGCGCTGACGCGGACGTAAGATTTACAGCAGTTTCAGCGCCTAAACATGTTCGGCGACGCAGTATTCTCAGATTGGCGAATTGAGAGCAGTATAGGCATTGGTGACGTCAGGCTTTCTATCACAATGGCGCTGTCCGTGCAATTTAAATGATATGTGTTCAACAAGGACTTTCTAGTAAACTGCTGGCATAATATCTTTGATTTGTGTAGTGGCAGAAACGACATCGTTTATGATGCAATGAATATATCGGTTCATTATAGGACATAATCATCATAATTTAATTTAAACGATGTCGCTTCTTGTGTTCCCAAGACTCTTCTATAAATAGCCGCAGACGCCAAGCATCGGCCGACAAAATACTTCCGCTGTGAAATAACGCAATCTATACAGGGCCCCTTAGAAGTATTTTGTCGGCCGACACTTGGCGTCTGCGGCTATTTATAGAAGAGTCCGGTGCAGGCGATATGTTTGCAGTCGTTAGTTCTCGGAAAGACAAGACAAGCTTGCGTTGCATCTAGTGATTGTGTTATTGATAAGGATTTATTTAGTTAGTGGTGTTATAGTTTGCCACAGTATATGTCATAAATAAATCCTATTTATAAAACAGTCTCGTGCAGGCGAAACATTTGATAGAGAACATCGCTGACCCACCAAAGACCATTTCAGATCGTCTTATGGTGATGCGTAGCCTAGCCGTGTAGACAACGATGTCTGCGTCACAGTGCTCAGTGTCTATGCTCCGACACTACCAGTCAGTGATGCGATCAAGGAACGACTTTATATGGAGCTGTGCCAAACTTCGAGAATCGTGCCGAACAGCTTATCATTCTTTGATACGTTAATGCATGTGTTGGCAATGGTTATGTTACTTGAGATTGGATTATTGGAATATTTGCACGAGGGAACTGCAATACAAACTGGAATTTGTTTCTGCCACAGTGTCAATGTATGCAGAGTTTAACCTCGCAATCACCAACTTCATTGTGCCCGACAAAAGGTACTTTGTATGCAGCTGCCTGTATGACCAAGTGGACAATGAACCAAACACAAATATTTTGGTCGCAGGCTTGAATGCCATATGGTGTTAGTTTTTGCATTTTTATTTGTGGGCCGGTAGTTTTTATTTTTAATATTGAAGAATATATATTATGTATACCTTTTTAAATTGTGCCGTATCCTAGATCTCTTCTCAGCCACATGCTAGTGTCTCTTTCCGTCAGCACAACCAATGCCTCTGTATACAGTCTGGTGCCAAGCAGTGTGACACCAAGCAGTATGATTTTCGGCCTCTGCCTCCCTGTCTTCAGAGCTGATCGATGTTGCAGGCCTTCAGGTCGCACTTACAGACGTCCTTGAAGTCTGGGCGTCCCACTGGTTTCGCTCAGTTGCGAGTTGTCCATAGAGGTTGACTTTCGGCAAGCGGCCATCCTCCATGCCAGGCCCAGCGAGCGGAGACGTTTCTGGCTCAGCAGTGACTACATGCTGGGGATCCTAGCACGGTCCAGTATGTCGCTGTAATTAAGGAACACGGTCCTGCCAGGTGATACTGAAGATGCGATTGAGACAACGCATGTGGATTAAGGTGTTGAGTTGGCACTCCTGACGCATGTAGGTTGTCCACAATTCGCTGCCATAGAGGAGGGTGCTCAGCACACGCCTGGTAGACTGTCATTTTGGTGTTCTCAGTGAACATCTTGTTTTCCCATATTCTTTTGGTCAGCTTGGCCACAGTGACTCCGGCTTTTGACCTTGTTAACATACAAAATTAAAATCCTTTTAACAGAAATGGTTCATCACCAGTTGGAATGCGTTATACCTTATTAAAGTAAAGGTTACGTCACATATCTAGCGTTCGTGGAAGATTGTGTGCGAGTGATTGAGGTTATCTGTCAGACAGGGCCAAACTAATTCTAAAAACAAAAACATATTTCATGGTCGTCTTCAAACAAAATAACTTCTTTCTAAACTATATCTTAATAGCGTACCTTCCACTTGGATACGTACACGATCAATACCAAGTTGTTTTATGTTGCAGTCGCCCGGCCGTAATATCTCAATTAAGGGTCTGACGGTCTACAGCAACTCTCTAAATACCCTGCTCGTATCTTGTGGTGCCAGTGTGGAGAATTCAGGCCTGTTCAAATGTTTAGCTGATGCTATTATACCTGTGCATAGGTAGTGACACACCCTCCGCTACGACAGAGCTAGTGTCTGCTTGGGGGGATAACAAAGTGAACATTCCCCTGTCCGGCAGTATGCAATGGTTAGAGTTAACAACTACGATGTTACGAATATACAAAATATTACGATGTTATATTGCATAAATCATCAATAAACACTTTGATATTTTAAGAAGTAACCGTGCTTTCATCCTTAACAGTTTACAGGAAACACAATATTTTATGGCCTCGTTGCATAACGCTTCCTTGTACACACGCTCGCAAATTTCTTTGATATTTGTGTCATCAAAGTAATCATTAATTCTCATAAAGGTGTAAGAAGAAATAAGTGCGACAGGGGTAAAATCTAAAGCGCATACAGAGGTTATTAGGACTGGATACTATGATTCAGAAAATAAATCTTCTAACACACCAAAAGCTTATATATGAAAGCTACGTTCAGGAGGTTTTCGTTTGGTATATGACACACATGCCCAAATTACCGGAGTCTTCTGTGTCAGATGACATCTGAGATTTTTGGTATATTCGGCAGAAATTTCATTTAATATTTATTGTATGTTGGCTGAAACACATTATAGAGCAAACAAATAAAAACAAATCATTAGTCAAAATTAAGTCATGCGTGCAATTCACGAATGTGGTAATTGTATGTTATGGCATAATAAAACGACAAAACACCATGTTTGGAAAGGAGTAAATATGAACCTGTAGACTTACAAATAATAATGTTCGCGGGCATATAATCCGTTCGTGTTTTGGGCAGGTTGATATGTACGACCACACAAAGAATCTGTAACACAACAAGTATAATATATTATGTAACCCTGGTGGAATTGTTTCGTGCAAGCGGTTGCATAGGCTATTGTTATGTCAGTCGCCAGACGCGAGTAAGACAGCTGGAGCCACACCCAGTCGCAGTTTGCTAGGGACGATGGACGTGTCCACAATGATACACGTACAGTTCTCTCGGCTCCGCAATTTCGAGTGTCAATATACACGGCCTGGTGAGTTATTTTTTTCATGTTTAAATGTTATAATAGTGATATTATTAGAATAATGCCTAACTTGTAAATTGTTTCTTGTTAATTGCCCTATTACTATCACTTCGAGGATGCCAGCTATAGTATGACGAGTGTAGCAGTGTTGTGTCGTATATGTTAAATTGTGCTTACAGACGACTTGCATATCTAGCAAGCATTTTAACTAATTATTGTGATGTATAGGTATGTCGTGTGCATACGTTTTACTTTAGATAATGTGGTAGTTACTAGATAAAAGAAGTACTTAGCTAAAACGTGTTTCTCCGACTCGTTGTCTGTACAAGTTCAGAGAAGTATCTATAGGGTGACTTATTATTACATGCAATTTAATACGTATAATATTAGAACAGCCGGCGCAACTTAGTAATGCAGCGTTGGTTGCTTGACTACATTGTTGCGATTTTGTAGTCGCAACTAGCACGTTGTCTCTTTGTCTCCCTGTCCCTATCTCTCTCTATAAAAATATTTGTTTTTCTCCCCGCCTCTCCTTCTCCAACTCTCCCTCTCTCCTCGAATCTCTCTCTCCTCCATCCTCTGTGTTTGTCAGTTAGAATATCTAAAAGTCCGAAATGGTGAAAGCGTGGGAGGTAACAGCCACCCAGATTGAGCACATTAGACAACTATCCAACCTGGTGTCATGCAAGGTCTTGGGAAAAGTCTCTGTGGTGCTTTTAAGTCACATTTTTGCCTTTGTGCCTGCTCTAATGCACTAGCATGATTGTTGAGAAAATAACAGCTTGTTTGTGGTTGTTCACATGGTGTTTTTTCTGGGTAGACAAATAATATTATAAACACCTGTTACTTATGTAATTATTTTAAGTGCCAGAAGGGGACAACTCCACTTAACAAATAAAAATCTGCCTAATTGTTTTCCTTGTTAGCATATGTCATTGTGTGACAATGTTGGATATATACTGTACAGTATCCTTTGAATTCTTGCAACAAATCTAAATTCATACCTGGATGTTTCTCTGACTGTCTGCTTCTATGCATGTCTGTTTGTTTGACTGTATGTCTGATTGTATGTCTGACTTATATCTGTCTGCCTGCCTGCCTGCCTGCCTGCCTGCCTGCCTGCCTGCCTGCCTGCCTGCCTGCCTGCCTGCCTATCTTTACTGTCTGCCTGCCTGGGGTATGCCTGCCCGTCTGTCTGTATGATTGCTGCCTGCTAGCTTGCCTTATGGTTGTATGTTTATCTGTCTATCTCTGCCTCAGTCTTTGCCCCTGACGGTGTCTCAGCCTCTTTGTATCTCGTCTCTCTCCTGTCTGCCTATATATCGTGTTATTTTTCTGTCTGTCTGTCTGTCTGTCTTTTTGTTTGTCCGCTTGCCTGCTGTCTGTATGTTTATCAGCCAGGCTGTGCCTCAGTCTCTGTCTCTCTGTGTCCCCCCCCCCTCTCTCTCTCTCTCTCTCTTTCTCTGTCTGCATGCACAGCTGCCTGCTGACTGTATGTTTGCCTTCCTATATCTGCCTCTGCCTCTGCCTCTGCCTCTGCCTCTGCCTCTGCCTCTGCCTCTGCCTCTGCCTCTGCCTCTGCCTCTGCCTCTGCCTCTGCCGCTGACTCTGCCTCTGCCTCTGCCACTGCCTATGCCTATGCCTATGCCTATGCCTATGCCTATGCCTATGTCTATGTCTCTGTTCCTGGCTATGTCTATCTCCCTCTCATTGCCTCTGCCTCTGCCATTGTGTCTCTGTCGTGTCTACTGTTTGCAGGTACGCATGTCTCTCTGTCTCTGTCTCTCTCGCTTACTTGCTCTTTCTTTCTCGCTAGCTACCTCTCTCTCTTTTTCTCTCACTCTGCCTGGGTGCCTGCGTGCGTGCGTGCGTGCCTGCCTGCGTGCGTGCGTGCGTGCGTGCGTGCCTGCCTGCCTGCCAGCCTGCCTGCCTGCCTGCCTGCCTGCCTGCCTGCCTGCCTGCCTGCCTGCCTGCCTGCCTGCCTGCCTGCCTGCCTGCCTGCCTGCCTGCCTGCCTGCCTGCCTGCCTGCCTGCCTGCCTGCCTGCCTGCCTGCCTGCCTGCCTGCCTGCCTGCCTGCCCTCTGCCTGTACGTCTGCCTGTATGTCTGCCTGTATGTCTGCTGCCTGACAGCTTGCCTGCTGGCTGAATGTTTTTTCTGCCTATCTCTGCCTCATTCTTTGCCACTGTCTGTATCTCTGTATCTCTTCTCTCTCCAATCTGTCTATCTATCTGCTTTTTGTTCTGCTATCTGTCTGTCTGTATGTCTGTCTGTCCGTCCGTCCGTCCGTCCGTCCGTCCGTCCGTCCGTCCGTCTGTCCGTCTGTCTGTATGTCTGTCTGTCTGCCCGCCTGCCCGCCTGCCCGCCTGCCCGTCTGCCGGTATGTGTATCTGCCGATCTCTGCCTCAGTCTCTGTCCCACTGTGTCTCCCCCCTCTCTCACTCCTGACTGCTTGCCCAACTGCCTGTTGACTATATGTTTGCCTTCCTATTGCTGCCCCTGCCCCTGCCCCT